>OZ025187.1:1084507-1329507 GCA_964019065.1 Catostylus mosaicus
TGAAGGCAAGCTCTTTTGTTGGTGTTGGCATGTATTAATCAGTTTTGTCTTTGTTACCACCCAACCATCATGTGCTCTTTGTTATGCAAATTAGGATAACATCAAATTTCACTGAAATTCGGAGTTAATTAATTAAATCCACCCAACGATTCCATTTTAACTTTATCATCAGGATTCCAACCGGTCATCCGTTAATTCATATTCCATTTTGTACTTTGGAAATAATTGTAAATTGTCTACAATCTGTCTGTTTCAAACTTAGATATTTATTCTACCTGTTTCGTGCGATGATCAATGGACTTTCACAACAGCGGGAACTCCCATCAGTGCTAAGAGTTGCTGGGAACACCACACCATACATCTTCAACTAAGTTCTTCAAAGAAATGAAGCCTTAATTGGATAAAAAATTGAATTTAACCAACACCAATCCTGATATGGGTAAGTATGTCATGTTTACTTGAAACTGATCTAGAATGGAAGAATTCTGCAAAGATTTAATTTGTTTTCGGTCCTTGTGCCGATAGCACATGTGGGCCTAAGTGTGTACGTTTGACATGAGGCTACTGTCGCTAAAGTATTAAACAAGTAACTTTTCATCTTGCATCGCAGGTTTTCTTATACCTAGCTGTGTTTTTAGCATCTGGCTTGTCAAAAAAATCTCCCAAAACAAGTATTGACAATTTGAACAGCCATTTAAGTGTGGGGGCTATGATAGGCTATCTAAATGCGGTATAGCCTAAAACTTGTAAAACAACGATTGTTAATAACTAAGACGAAAATGAAAGAAGTAGGCTTATGGTGGATAATATGTCAGTAATGTAATATAAACTTTTGTTGCTTTCCCTTCGTAATCAAGAAGGTAGGGCTGCTTTGCTGAAAGGAGAAGCCTCACATGTTAACAGTTGCTCAAGGGGCAGTTCACTCCAATTCAGTTCAGTTTGGTTCAGTTCAGTTCAGTTCATTTTCATTTCATTTAAAAATTCCTCTACATACACAAATCCGTTAACTAACAACAATGAACTAAAATTACAATGGCATGTTACAGAATATGACAATGATAAACATTAACTTAAAACAAAATAAATTTTTGTATTCATTTCTTGTATATTCAAAAATATTTTCTGATATTTCATTTGAGGGCTGTTCATCCAGAATAGCTCATTTTCAAGGTGTCCTTGAGTTTAGAACATTAATCATAAAATATACTGGATTACTAAAGCAAGGAAAATAGAGTAAAAATTTTCAATTCACCCACATCCTGCATTTTCATCAATGCAGTCCATCACCTCTGAAGGATCTTGCCACAAGCATTCAAAAATTTTACAAAGGTATAAGTGAGAAAAAGTATCAAAATTATAATTAAATTTTGCAAATAATGCTGAAAGCCTTACAAGGATGCATTTATAAAAAAAGAAAAAAGAATAGATATATTGCTATTTTGGAAAAGTGGATGCATGATTGTTCTCTGCTCAGAGACCAAAAGTTGCTTCTCATTTGAAAAAAACAATTTTTATGAATCTTAAGTTTTTCTAGAGTAGCTTCAGATCTTTCAGTGTATTCATAGCTATGTGTAGAGTTTTGTGAGTTATGTTTGAACAGATTATATTAGTAACTCATCATTTTAAAGAAATGTAAATATATGCTCAATGACAAAACATCTCAAATTTTAAGTACTTGCCTGTTGGTTTTGACCAATTAAACTTTAGATTTTTGCTTGGTTTTGAAAATATTTTTACACAACCATTACCAATGTCATAAAAACTAAACTCATTATGGCATCTAACATAATTTTCATAGCTTATAAAAGATGGTGACAACCCCCCCCCCTGCCAATTTGTGCATCACTAAATGCTTATATTTTCATTTGATCCCCAGTAAAATTGAAGTTATTTTTGAAAATACTTGCTGATTCATCATGCATGAAATATTTTTTGCTTTTATGTGTCAATTTTTAGTTATTTCTTTGCTTACTCAACCTTGCTGGACAAAATTTAATCTATTCTTTGTCCTGGTAAAGAGAAATAAAGCAAAGGAATATGTCAGTTATTCAACAGTCCCAGTATATTGTTAAATGCTCTAAAGTTGTAAAAATTTGTTATTACTGTAAAGTTTATTGTTTGCAAAACTTTTTGTTGTGCAACATGTTCTATCTGTATCTTGAAGAAAATTCCAAAATTAGAAAATCCAAAATTAGAAAAATTCCAATGCAATGCAAAAGTTAGATTTGTAGGAAAGTGCCACTTTAGTAGGGAAAATGTGTAACTGATTTTGCCTTGCTGGAAGATGATCCTGAGTTGGAAGATTAACTCCCCCACCAAATTCTCTCTCCAGCTACAACTCTGCTTCTCTCTTACAGTGAGTTTTTTTGCTATATGCTAGTCTAGTCAATAGCTGTTTCCTCTATCAATTAATTCAATGGCAATATCTATCTATCTACCTACCAAATAATGCAAATGTCAACAAGCTGAAGGTTATTGCATGTACAAAGAAAAAATAAAGAAAATAAAAACAAAGAAAAATCAAGGAAAAGTAATGATGTACCCCTCTGAGTAGGAAATTTTGACAGGGAAATACCGTTGCATTCTCCGTTTGTTCAAGCATAGAATGGCAATGTCTTGATTTATCCTTTTGGAGGGTATCGTCAGATTTATAACAAAAGCTGTTGTACAATACATCCTAACTGCTGTTGATTTGCCAGATGGTGCCTTGAAATGGATATCAAGTTGCCTTTCTTCATTTCCAAGTGATCTGTTTTCACAGATTCAAAATTCATTTCCTTACTATCACCATGGGTACATTCCCATAAAACAGTTTTGCAGACACTGCAACCTATAATACCAAATATTGGTCCTGATCATTAGCAATGTAAATGTTGATCACAAACACAATTGTCCTGATCTTAAGCTTATCCTAAAAACTGTTGAACTCCTTTTCAATTTAAATCCTTATCTTCATAGAGCATAAGTCTTAAATCTTGGATTTTAAATCTTCCAGACACTTGCAATCAGCTTGAGATTTTCTTTCTAAATTTATACTAGCATAATGGACTTTTTGACAAAATTTTGCACTTCTTTGCAAACTAATAGAAATTTCTAAATTTATGGATCTGGAAATCCCAGCTGCATCTTTAACCCTGACATTGTACATTGTTCATTGTAACAAGGGTTGCAGACAATGATAACAGGATTATTCATAAATACATTGAAGTGCATAGAGGTTGATTCTTGCTGTCATATCTGTTTATGCATATATCATTTTGCCACAAAAAGAAAAGTTAAAAGCAGCAATGTGACTGAGAATTCAGATTTAAAAGCTACTTTGTGCTTCTGACTTAGAAATGCAAATATAAAATATTGTAGCTATATTTTACCTGAAAAAATGCTTTAATAATAGTGAAAATGATAATCACAATTTTGTATTGGCAAAGAAGACATAAGTCATCATATGTTGATCACAAATGATATAAAACATAAAAAGTTGAAGGTAAACTTGTAAAGTAAATGTTTCTTGTTGATAGTTAAGGAATTGGAAAAGACTTTGAATAAGTGCATACTTTGGCAACGTAACATGTTATCCTAATTCACTCTATGCAACTAAAACAATTGTCCTGTTATTTACTGGAGCACCAAAGTTGTGGAATATAGACCCAAGGATTTAAGAAATTAAACAATAATTCAGTTGAACTGCCTTCAAGAGCTTAACCCTGCCTGCAACTATTGGTCCTCTCCACCAGTTCTGGCTTTTTGCATGATTTGTAAAGTTGGAGTTTCTTCTTCTAGGGCTCTCGAATGAAATAAAAGCAGCTGTCATATTTTTGATCGTTTTGGCTGCAATTGTTGGCATTCTCGTTGGAGTGTTTTATGCTTTGAAGAAAGAGCTTTGCTGCTGCACAGTCCATAAGAAAGAAGATGAGGAGAGCATGCTTGATGATGAAACGGAAGAGCAAACAGAAAAAATGGCTGAAAATGGTGCAATTGTAAAAAACGATGAGGCTGAAAAAGTAGAAATAAAAATAGAAGTAGATTCACCTGAAAAAGAAGTAGAACAGGATGTGAATGATACACTAGTAAGCGAGCCAAGTGTCACACACTCAGCGTTTATAGCCGTGAAACCACCAAAACGATCATCGTCCTTCAAGTCTGTATTTAAAAAGATTACAAAACCAATTGGGAAAGTGCGGTTTGGTGGAGTCAGTTCAAAGCCAGCAGAGGATTTTCCACTGGCATCGGCAAACGATCCAGCTTATGGCTCCCTTCAGAGGACAGATTCAATGGAGAGTTTCTTATCAGGGGTGTCCGTGGTGTCTGAGAATATTGAAGAATTTGGTGGCGAAGTTTCACCAGGCCGTCTCCAAACAACGTTAGAATATGACAAGAAAAACTGGACACTTCATGTTGGTGTAAAGCAAGCTGATTGTTTATTACACACAGGTAAAGAGAAAATTTACTGGCAGGTTCATGTTACATTTTTGCCTTTTAAAAAGCACAGATTTAAGACGAAATACAAATCAACATCAACACCTATCTTTAATCAAACATTTGAAGTAGAGGAGATTGCAGAGCAAGCTTTGAGCCAATTGGCAGTAAGATTCCGAGTTTATGGAAGACTCGGGAAAACAGGAAAGAAAAAGCTTGCTGGAGAGACTGTTGTTAATCTAGATTACATGCAAGGTGTCCAACGTAAACTTACAGACTGGCGGATATTGAAAAGAAAGAAGAGTGAACCAGCTGTAGCATAAATTATTGTTGAGGATTAAATTATTCTTACTTTTGTTCTCGCCGTTTGAACTGATAAATAATTGATAGAAATGTGAATCGCTCCAAAGAGGTTTTGGTTGGCAGTAAGCAAAGCTAATTTTGATGACTTAATGTCGTTAACAGAAAGAATTCAGAACTTGAAGAAATGTTTTCGCATTTCTTATTATTATTTTATATTTCTTTGTTCAGTTTTAAGGTAATTTTTTCTCTGTTGAACACAATTGAAGCTAATAGTTAGAACAAGTGTTTGAAAACGTATTGCTTGATCGTATAGCTATTACATCGAACGCATAAATTGAAGGTGGAAGCATCACCTTTCATAGTACAATACTATTTGCTGATGACGTCAATCTATCAAGTTGTGCGTAGAGTGGGCTTTAGCCCTTGTATAGGGGGTTTTAGCCAACAAGTTACAATAGATAGGGGGGCTGAAGGCCTCAAGTGACAGTAGATAAATAGTTATTTGTGCTGATAGAGGGTAAAATATCTAATCACTTAAGCTCTGTAAACCTACAGCTCATAATGATAATGCTACATACAAATTTCTGTTAGATGCATTAAACATAGGCAAGCAGTTGAAAAATAATTTTTCGAACTCTAAACGTCCGTTTTTTGACAGCCCATCACTGACTGCCGTTAAACTGATGTGTCACTATTACGTGCAATTGTATAATTTTGTTGCACAAGTGTTGATTATGTTTATGAGGATAAGAAACCCCATTACAAACATTTCTCGACAATCCTGTAGGTTATCTGCTGACTTTTTCTTTTCTTTTCGCGAAGCAACTGCTGGTTTTCTAGTTAACTAAAAGAATGTTACCATTTGCATAATAGCAATTGCTTCTAAGCATAAAGTACAAAACATCAAGGTATCTGTAACGGATTGATTTTCAAACTATTTGCCATGTTATTTTACTAGTTAGATGTATTTCCTATCATTTTCACTTTTGAATTGAAACGTGCACTTACTTTTGCAGACATGATCAAGTTAAGGAGTTTTGTGTTATTGGAATTTCGAAATGTATTTTATTCTAATTTAGCGTTTTTTTAATTACTTTTAATCCCGGGGGGATATTTGAATATGTGAAAGGCCATAGATGTATGCAAAACCCTCAAAAGATTGAGAAAGTCATCCTTGCAGGTTGAGATCGTCTTTTAAATTGGAATTTGTAGAATCTGCCTTTATAAACGCATCAAATCCTGAATTGTGTTGACAGAACAAGGATATTTTCTGGCACTCTTCAATGAAGGGATAGAGAGAAGGGGGGTGGATGTGTGCCGCATGGTCAAAAGAAATAGCAAATCACGTGGGCTCTTCCCTCGCATTATGTAGAATTGAATCTGCAACTTATTCATTTCCATTCCATTATCATCCTTATGGTACAGCCCCCCCCCCCCATGGTATTAAGTTTGTTGCCAAGCCTGCGTTTTTTATCATACTTAAGATCCTTGTTATCTTAAGAGACACATTTCACTCCCTTGCAGTGGTATGTCTGTGACAAAGAAAAGGCCAATCCTCACAGATTGCACTTCTCACCCATTCAATACCCCCCTGGGCTTCTGTATTCTTGTTTTCTTTGTAGTTGGTCATACGTTTTCCCGTCCAGTTAGGAATTTCTATATTTGGTACATTTTTTAACGTTTATTTATTTGTGAGCTACCCGTCTAGCCTCATATTTCCACAAATATTTTTTATATACCTATATTCATGCAGTAGTTTCAGCTATTTTCCAAATATTACTTAAATGAGCATTTCTTTAAGAACCCATCCTTGCAAAAATCACCCTTTGAAATAAACCAATATAAAGTTAATTAAAATAATATCCATTAAAAGTTTAAATTCATCGTCATCATCAATTCTTGGTAAATATGGGCTGTGCGAATGAGGCTCCTGCGAAGCGTTAAAATTCACAGATGATCCCGAGCACTTAAGATGGTTCTGAACGTTTTAATATTTCTACAACCCATTTTAGAAACTTGTAGCTTTAATAATGAATTAATAGTGAATTTAATGCCGATTCTGTATAAGAAATTAAATTTGTAGTCTGAGTAATTTTGTGGATTTAGCTAGAAAAATTTGCTTAGGGTCATTTTCTTTATTTTCTTTATTTCATTTTCTCATGTTTTTTATGGGAAAATCGACTTAAGCAAAATTCAAGGCCGAAGGAAGGGGGCCAAAATTTGATTGGAGAAATTGACTAAGTCACAGCATGGTGAGCTACCTAATTGATTAAAAATCTCCTTTTCCATAAATAATTACGATTTACCTCTCACTCAATTCAAACGATTTTTGGCATGTTCACATGTTGCTTTCAATAAATTTCAACGTAAAAGTGGAGGCGCCCTGCCGTTATCGAGTGCCCTTAGACTTGAAAGCTTTGTTATTGGTACTGGAATGGATGTATCTGAAACGTAGTTCATTTAAAACTTTGATACATGAATTGAGGAGATGCATTAATACCTAGTTAGTCCACAAAGGCATGATAATGCAAAGGTAATAATGATGCAAAGCTGACGTAAAAGTGGAAAACCTCACCATGATTTGATAAAAAAAACAGCTAAACGCTTTTAGATCATACAGTCAGCAAAATGCAGAGAATTTCTTCATCATACCGAAAGCGGGTATCTAGAAGGAGTTCATGTCAGTGGGTAGCAGTTCTACACCATTTAAACATTGGCACGCGAGCTTTGGGATTCCGTGAAAGTGGTTCAATACAGAATGTGCTGAACTATGTCTGCTCTGTATGGGGATTTTATCAGGATAAATACAAGAAGATAAACACAGCAAAATTGTGCAGCACAGATTTGCTTGACCACGCTCCAATTGCTTCAATACTATTACTTAGACAGCCTTCCATCAGTTACTAAAATAAATTTATCAAGGTACATTTCAAGTTCCGATATTCAAATGATTAATGAAGAAAGAGGAGAAGTAGGTTTAAAGGTTTTGCACCTTGTTGTTACCCTCTAATCAATTCAAAGAAAATTCTTCAATGGATGTTATCAACTTCAAATCAAACTTTTATATTTAATTTATGCTGATTTCTATGGTCGAATAATAAAAAATTTCAGACAAATGTTCATAGCTTTGTGCTCAATTGTGGAATATTTGAAATATTCTGTAAATCCTGTTTTCAATTCCAGTTTTAATAGTCCAGTTTTTGTTCGTAACGGTTACCAATTCTTAAAAGTTCAATGTAATTTAGCGGTGGGACTACGGTGTGCAATGAAAGTAACGTAAAATGAAAAGTGAAAATAGAGGGTCGGCATTATTGTGACAAAAATTCATAAGCTCAAGCGAAGCGCTTGAATTAATCTTCAATGCTAAATTAGCCGGTGTTTTCGAATTCGAGATTCACAGCCTGTGTATCTTGTAATTAATCAATTCTATGCTGAAAATTATTTCGAGTTTGAGTTCGAATTTGTGATGCAGGCTATCAAAAAAATGCTCAGTTTCCCTTTTTATTCTCATCGTGCTCATCCCTTGCCCCCATTTCCCCTTTCCACTCTCATTCCTCTACGATGCAGCATTTCCTAATTTCATCCACCAATCACGTCATCCCATCAACTTTTTCCAAAACATATTTCTATATGTACTTCTTTTCTACTTTTAGTTCTAGAGTTATTAGTTCTGAAGAAGCCCCGTGTGCCAGGGCGAAATATTAACAATATATTCGTTCTTTTAAACGTTGTCGTTTCGTGTGTTTGCCTTACCGTGTTGCGTCGTTCCCATTAAAAGTCTATTAAAATATGCCTTCATAAGCTACCTTAATCAGTTTGATAATGATAGTTCTCTCTTTGGTTTACAATGTAATGAAACTTAAACGAAGAATATGTATTGAAAGGTCGCGTGTAAATTTGGAGATTGATAGCATGGCTATTGATGCTATTGCAACATATGAGTCCTCATAAGGAAGACCTGCTTGCAGATTAGTACTATTTTAGTCTCTAGGAATGTCTTATTAAAAGACTCTAGGTGAGTAGACCAAAATATTCTACAATATGTATTAAATTCTACTGTTATAGTTCTAATCCACTTCAAATGTTGTGGCATTATAGATCAACCAGATCATTATAAAATCTCTTTGCTTGCAATCTTAGGCAAATGGCAAAGGGGATAAATACAATTGCAACAAAATCATATTTGCAACATGTACGAAGACGGCAAGGGCCCAAAAATGATGGTTATTAAAGGTGATATATCCTTCATGAAATTAAGTAGTAAGACACTAAGAATATACTATCTATTTATGTTATTTATCATATTCGGGCTAAAGTAAGTGAATTCCGTGTTAAGATACTTTTCAAAGTTGGATGGACGCCTCGAGAAAAGCTGCATGCAGAGCTGGGTTGAGAGTGATTGAAATATAGATGGAGGGCTCCTTGAAAATCACATTCTTTGTTGAAAGGTTACCCTCCCTAAAGTAGTTGAAAATGAAATGAAATGAAATAAAAATGAAATGAAGTGAAGTGAACAGCACGGAGTAAGAGATAGATAGAAAAAGAGAAACGTCCAGGTTCACCAATAACAAAAAGCGAAAATAGAAAAATGAAAAGAAATTAGTGATTCAATTTGTACATCCTGTGTAATTTGCCACAATAATATTAGAGATGAGAAACCAAGCTAGCAATTTCTCTACGTCTGCCCATTCCAATTCTGCGTGCTCGTTTGAAGATATGGATCGGGTCGAAAGAAGAACGGATGGGAAACGGGGTGAATCCTTTGACGAACATGAGGCTAGGTTAAGTTTCTGGGCCCTTATATTGAACAATTTGTATAATTTTCTAACCAACTTTTGAACAATTTTTTAACCTAATTTTAATAAGATGATCAAGATGTGAAGTCCAAATAAAGTCTAAGGTGGACGCACAGTCTTAGGGTCCCTAAATTCTTTATAGGATCCACTTAAGAACGGATATGAAGCGACCCAATATGTAAGATATTGAGTTAAATCAACTCACGTCTTTTAAGGATCTAAATCCAATGGGGTTGGGGGTTGGGGGTTGGGGTTGGGGGTTGAGGGTTGGAGGGAGCGCATGAAATTTTTCAGTTGGTTTCGCCTAGAACATGGTCCCTATCCTAATTATCTTATTCCTCGCACGGTACTGCTGAATTAGCCTCAAATTCAATACTGCAGAATATGTGGGGGAGTGGAGGGGGGGGGGGGAGAGAAGCAAGGATGCCACTTTCCTGAGGTACTCTTCTTTCTAAATGCCATGCAGAAACTTACATAGTCAGGCCGGTAACTTATTGGTTTAAAGGAATCAAGATAAAGAAGAAAATCGGAGAAACACTATTTTACATTTAAAGGTATTAGCCAGACCGGCCAGACAGGCCGACTTTGAAGATCTCAAGTAAAAAGGGGCTTTAGCTTTTTTTATATCATGGAAAGGGGGCTAGGAAAACTTCAAAACGGCTAGCCCGAGGAAAGGGGCTAGAAAAAAGGGGTGGTCAAAAGTATGCTGTTTGTATTTGATTAATCAATTCAGACCATTTATGATTAATAGAATTTGTCATTTATTTAGTTATTTTGCACTCAGTAGTTTTAAGCAATATTATCCGAGATAATAGACCAGATTTACGCTCATATATTTGTACAACTAATACTATGTGGTTTGGCCAACAAAGAGAATTATTTTCAGGAACACACTTGCAGGCAGAAGATCCTGTATAGCATTCATTCCCAACTCTAGACCATTGTCTTGTGGCCGGATATTATCGTCTTGTGTTTGGACAGAAACCTCTGTCCTGCGAATGAATAAGCAAGAAGCAATGCCGATTGACATGCAAAATACACCGTTTTAAGAAGTGTATACATCGTAACAAGGGATTGTGATACTTGAAAACCTTTGAATAGAAGCACGTGGTACTTCTGCAGGTACTTGTTAATGAAGCTATTCTCCCAATAAACCTTGCGTTTATCGCTGCAGCTGGAAACAAGGAAGAGCATCAAATTTCCAATTGCAGATCATCATTTGCACGCATGTGGATAAGCGTTTCCTGATTCATCGGCGGTCTAAAATGCAAGCAAACGGCACAATATTTTTTTATTTCAGAGGCAGAAATGGTACGAAGATCGAAAGCCATACTGCTCAAGGTACAGTATGTTTGATTTCTTTATACAACAACTTGTAAAAATACATTTCTGTCTCCTCAGATCAAATCAAATCTAGTCAAATCAACTCAAAATCAATTCACGAGTTTCTTCAATTCATTTCAAAATAAATAAGAATAAATAAAACTCATTTTTGTTTATTTTTACTATCAGTTTGGTTTAATTTGAGAAGAAATCTCTTCTGTCGCGCTAGTTCCTTTCACTTATCACGGGCTCTTCAATCTTAGGAATTGAAGAAATTAATTTTAATCCAATTTTGGTCTCTGTCACCAGATTGTGTTACGAATACTTAACACATATATTAATTTCATGGTTTTGGGGCCTTGTACAGTATCAATGACATACCGTAGCATAAACGTTTCCCGTCAACTTTTTTGAGGGCCTAACAGTCCATTGATGCAAGCTGTGACATGAATCCAACTTTCATTGTTCGCTTGCAAAGTTTTGTTTGAAATGTATCAAATGTTTGTCATGCATTCCATTTTTCTGACATTTGTTTACCATTCAGCATCAATGGTTGATTGGTCTTATTTGAATTAGGCCCAGATAGGATTAATATAAAACAATGCAAATTTTGAAAATAACGTTTTTCGTAAAAAAAGCTAGTACCCGGAGGCTAAAGGGCATATCTATTCTCAAAGGACTGTGCATGCAAAGGTCCAAATCCCAGCTAAAAACGGCCAAATTTTTGTTGTAAGGTACCGGTTATTGCAGAATAGCCGTTCAACAGCAGCACTAGCCTCCGCAAAGTGGGGGGGGGGGGGGTGGAAGGGGGAGAGGTAAGACGATGATAGGGCTCCGGCCACGCCCTTCACATTTTTGGAAACGCCCTTTTGAATAAAAAGCTACTGTTGTAGAAAAGTTTAGAAAGCCCCACCTGTTTTGCGATCAATTTGAAGTGAGGTTGGTGACTAAGTAACGAATGAGGACCTACCCCTACCCTGAATATTTGACGAATTTACAGTACTTTCATGTTTTCTGAAAAAAAATTCGTGGGTTAGTTGCTCCCTCCAAATAACATACCCATCGGCATCTTCACTGTAGCAGTTGTTGCAAAACATAAAATTTTTCGCAATGAAATTGATAATGTGTTGTTGATATTTTGCATCGGATATATATGCACATTAAGTCTTTTTGGTCTTTGGATGGTGATAGAAAGTTGGACAATCCCATCAGTGTTCAATTTATTCCTCATGAGACTCACATCTCCTGCAAAGAAAATGAATTTAATTTAACTTTTCTAGTGTGCTCTTGGGTCAACCATGTTTTGTTTTAATTTGCAAATGCCCCAAAACGGGCTCTACTCCTTTGAAAACCATTTTTTGGTCCATCGTAATCTAGCTGGGTAGTTTATATAACGCGCCTTTTGGCACCTTTTAAAGCTGCAGTTAAGGTTCATTATGTCCTGACAATTTTCGCTCGAATAAGTTATATGGGCATTTAACGGTGCCCTTGCTAAATGAATATAAGATCAATCAAATCAAATCAAATTAATTTTTATTTCATTCAATAACAAAATTATTTAAGGACTACAATTATAAATGGTTCAAATACATTGATTAAGATTAATATAAAAATTTACGATTTCATCGAATGTTGTCAAGGACAGTGAGACAAACACAGAGGTTTTCGAGCCCAGTGCCCTTCATATTGGATCATAATAAAAAAGAATATCAAGGAACAATGCCATTAATTAATACAAATATCATACATACACAATTTTAAATCATCGAGACTACTAGAGTCTAGAGGGCATGGCCGTGAAAAATTTCACGGGGGCTCCTCCCTCAGACCCCTCCACTTCTCAGGCGCTGTGTACGCCCCTGGCCAAACTTACCTTAATTCTTCGCTATTCTTGTGTCAAGATACATAATGATCTGATAAAATGCAAGATACATGCCTCCTATGATTAATGGCACACTTGATAAATGATGTTGTTCAATCTAGGGGAATTTAGAGTCCTGTATGAAGATCAAGTGAACATTATTTTGTATCAGGGGATATCAATGGTGTAGACATGTTTACTTCTCGACCTATTGAGATTTTACACGTTTAACACTTTTTTATAAACTCTTTGTGTTTTTGGCCTTTTTTAGCCACAATTCATAGTAAGCAGTTTGAAATTGAACTGTTTTTCCTGTGTCTGTGCTATTTTCAGACCACTGGTGGATATTATAGAATTAGGGAAATATTAAAGAACTTTGGTTCTACAATGTGGTCATTTGAGGTCATGATAAAGAACTTCAAGAACTAGGTCTTGCCTTAGGTTCTTCATAAAAAAAGTGTGCTACGCGCAAGTTGTAGGATTTGTTCTAAGTGACCCATATACTAAATCTTTTATAGTAATGATGCATTCTTAGTCTAATCTAAATTATCAACGTAACAGATTCTTCTCCATCCGATGCTCCCCTTCACATCATCACCCCCTCCTTATTCTCCAATCAATCCTCTTTTACCTCACTGCGTTAGCCTCGATATGATTCAATCTTGTACAACCTCGCATTTTTATTTGCTTCACTCCAAGAATGCCAGTGGTAGACACCAGGACATAGTAATATCATAACTATAATTACTCTAGTGATTTAATTTTTAATTCTCACATCATCATCATAATGGAGGAATTATACATTAGAAGATCTTCATCTAGGTGTCCCTGTCATTGGCATTTACATTTATCTGAATATTAACGTAAAAAAAATCATTCTGTTTGTTGAGATATTTGCGAAGATCTATGGCCACAGGCTACCAAAAAGGTGTTTTCTTGCATGTTTTCATAATTCCATCCTCCTTCTCAGTGGCTTTGAATATAAAGCTATCCCTAAAAAGCAGGGATGCACTGGCAGAAAGACGGCCAAAGGATGAATTTATATTGGAGTTTGGGAATTTGAGAAGGTTGATTCTTGTCTAATTTTGAGGAACATCTGAAAAGCAACTGTGAATTTCAGCAACCTCTTTTGACAGGAAAAAAAAAATTGATCTTATCAGCTCTTTTAGTTTTGACTTTTGACTTTTAGTCATCCAGATGTGGCTTTATGTAATAAGCAACCAAAAACGAATAACGTATATAATATGAATGCTATAGAAATAGGAGGCGGACCACCTTAACAACCCTAAAATTAACACCCTTGTTAGATCGATTTCTGGCAGGTCACTGAGACTCTGTTTTCCCTGGTAGTCATGCGTATACTGTACCCTTTTGTTTGTTCAAAATGCAACCAGAAAATTAGTAATTCACCACAATGAGAAATTGGCTGATATTTACGAAAATTTATTCGTTTGCTAAATTTATTGGCTGTATATTGTTCGATTATTATTCTAGGTCAATGGGTGGCTTTAGATAATGCTGCACAGGGTGGCCGATAGTCTTCCTTTGTTTAGGCCACTACATTTAAGTGTTTTTATTTACTAGTAAAACCGAGTAAAACATCTTTACTCCTCTTTCAATCCCGATGTCTATTATTTTAAACTGGCTTGGTTTTTATCAAATACATGATGAATAAATCCTTAATTTTATATTCAATCCGTATTATCTAAAGAAAAATAGCGGGTGTAAGCAGTGGTGGATATATTCGATGTTTTCCTGGTTAATTTTATTCCCAACCTGATCACCTGTAGTGCTCCATCACAGTTGGGCCAAAAATAGAGACTCTTCTCTACTAGGTCAAACAATGCCATATCAATGCGATGATTTATTGGGACTCTGTCACGATTAGTTATTGGCTGATTTGTGTCAGACCACCCAACCCTTTAGCCTAAGTCTGTTAAATATCATTATCGCATCGATTACTCTCCGTTAAACAAGATCAACATGAAAAATAGACCAACCAATATAACGTATAGAAAGAGCCACCTTTACATAACAGCAAGAATTAACTATCATTGTAAAACTGCGCAAGCTCCATCACAGCATATTCAGAGCTGAAGATTGTTAAATTTTGTCAACAAGATTTTCTGCTGCAGTTCAGCCGATAGTCTCGTGTCAACTGTACCATTCTTCGTGGTCGGCAGCATTAGCGCATGACAAGTTAGCCAAGCTGTAAAGACAAGTGGCTATGACGTACAGAGTTGGCGAGTAACATTAGTATACTTGCTCCTTCATCGCGCGCAATGAGTGACGGACAATAACCATTATGGCAAACAAAAAAAAGAAAATTAAATTTGATTTATCTGCGAGTCGCACAGTCACTTTCGAATAGGCTCAAAAGGCCCCAATGTGCCAAAATTCGTCGTTTTATTTGCGTTCGCCTTCTCAGTATTCAACTATTAGCAACTATTGCTAGTCTCTTTAGGTGTCCCAAAACGGCAAATAAGGGACGAAATTTGGATTAAAATAATTAAAAATAAGACTGCTAAACATCATATACAATATTTTGCCCATTAAGCCTGGGTTTTTCAGAGTATTAAAAGAGAAAATTAAAAATACGATTTAATATTTTTATATTCATGCTTTTACAATAAGTACAGCCTTTTTAAAATTTTGTTGCGTTTTTTGTAGCATTCATCGCCAAGTTCAAGATTCCTATTATATTTTTGTTGACATTAGTGGCTGTGACAGGACTTCTTGTGGGTTTGTACTTTGCTTTGAAAAGGGAAGTTTTTCAATGCGGTGGGTCAAAAAAAGACGAAGAAGAAAGTTTGAATCACCATTCTTGTTTGATAAAACATGAAGAGGAAAAGGAAGATAGTCCTGATGAAACTAAAGCAGAAGGTAAAATACAATCTCTGGAGGAATTTTATGGTGGTGTTGGTGATGATTTCTATGTTGATGATCTTATTAGTAAAAATGATGAAAATCTCCATGCCAATGAACCAGCTTTGCATAATGAAAATATCGAGCTGACGGAAATCTCAAGTCCAGTAAATGAAGGGTGCGTGGTAATGAACAGTGGAGAACAGAATGACACAACAACCGAGGAAGGATTCTCAAATGAAGACTTATTAACCATTCCGGAGGCTAAAGTCACAACTTCATCATTTGTTGGGAATAAACCCAGACGTTCGTCATCGTTTACAAAGGTTTTCAAGAAACTCAATCGACGTAAGAGTAAATCTGAAGATGATAATGACTTGAAGCCTCTTTATGAAACCGAGGATGTCTCTCCTGACTTGCCTTTTTCAAGCTGCGTCTCTCTGAGTGATTCTGTTTATAAAACAACCGAGATGACCAAGAAGAAAGCTGTGCCTGGCAGAATACAGGTCTCTGCAAAATATGATGAAGAAGAAATGGAACTTGAATTAGGAGTCAGGCAAGGATCAGCATTAATGTTAAAAGGATTTGGGCAATCATATTGGCAAATATGCATCAGTCTTCTGCCGCATAAAAAACATAAATTTAAAACGAAATATAAAGAAACATCAACGCCAATCTTTAAAGACCTTTTTGTAGTGAAGGACATACCAAAGCAAATTTTAGGACAAATTGGTGCTCGATTTCGAATTTATGGGAAATTGGGAAGGACGAGCAAGAGACGATTTTATGGAGAAGTTATCATGAACTTAGACTTCTTAGAAGATTCAGAAGAAAAATTCATTGGTTGGTATGATATACGTGGAAAAGCAGAAAGAGAATGGGAGTCTTGATGATCATTGATAAAATCTTAACGAATATAAAAAAACAAAACACATTTTAGGATGATGAATTAAAAGTTAATGAAAAAGGATTGAATAGAGTAATTTACAATGTTTGCATATTTCATGTAACTAGAATACAAATTTAGACCTAGTAATAAAATTTAATGGGGAAAAAATCCAGAAAAAATTTATGAAATTCGGGACCTGAGTGCAAAAAATTATCAAGGGTGTCCAGATTCTGAAAATTTAACAAATACACTCCTCCGATAGTTGCACCTGAGAAAGTATTTCCAGTTAATATTAGGTAAACTTTGCAAATTAGAGCGTCTAATTTTACCGTTGAAAAGACAATGTAAATTAATATTCCAGAAACTGTAGATTGTAAGTATTGGAAGAGCATAGCACTGCCCAGTGTGTCACGTGCGTACGTTTGTAGTGTCAATGTTCAAAAATGATGAATCGAACCAACGAACATAATCGGATTTAAAGTCACGCTTACTGTTATAATAGAACATTTATATAAGACGCAAGCTAAGAACTTTTATCCCCCTTTACCAATAAAGCCCCCATACAGATTTGCGTTGGAAAGACTGGCGCAATTCTGAACAGCATCGTTAGTCACGAAATCCTTTTATAACTTAATGCTGTTGTGCCAAATAACCAAACAATCTTTTGAAATTGTTCTCAAATTTTTAAAGAAATAATTGTGTAAGCGGTTCCTATGCCTATTTTTATACGATAAATTATTAAAAAGCAGTGTTTTAAAGTCTTATACTAGTCAGATATTACTCTACTGACTTTACTCCTTCCCCAATACAGAGGGGTGTAGCCTGCGATAATGCTGTTAGGAGGCGAAGAGACAGCTGTGCAGCAAAGATCAAAATGTCGCTGCCTGGGAGCATACCGTTCCTGTAGATGTGATCAGGCAATTGTCATGTGATAAGTTATATTTCATTAATATTGAATTTAATTTTCACTTTTATGAATAATTTTTATAAATTTAATTATTATTGAAGATTTTAGCTCATTTTTGATGCCTCATCTGTAGCAAATTTTGTTAGCAGCATTGAATACATCTTTTAACGTATAACCATGCATTTCTTCATATGGTTGTTGTGTTGGTTGTTTTGTTTGTTGTTGTGTTGGTTGTTGTGTTGGTTGTTGTTCTTGTTTTGGTTGTTGTGTTGGTTGTTGTTGTTGTTTTGGTTGTTTTGTTTGTTGTTGTTGTGTTGGTTGTTTTGTTGGTTGTTGTGTTGGTTACCGGTCAATCCCATTTTCGCTCACTAACAAATGTTGAGTGCTGCTATGGAAATAAAACGGACGAAACGTGCAAATTTTGATACCAATAGAAAAATATATGCGAATATTTTCTTGCAGTTAAAAGATTGTTTTAAAACTATGATACAAAAGAAATGAAGCTGCCATGAAGCTTGAACCAGCTATTGTTTTATCATATTTAAAAATCATATTTCTATAAGAACATGCATTTAGCTTCAGCCAACTTCAAGTATTCCACTCTAGTTATAAAGCAAACGAGTAAATGCAAAAAAATGATATTTGAATCACAAATGTAAAAGCATGGAGAGGAGAATTGAAAAAACATCTCTTAAAAGACAATGCGAATTTTGCATTGGGTATCACAGGCTGTTGTTCAAGATAGATCATTTCTCAATAGATACTATGTCCGCCTTAGGTGGGACATTTGTGAAGGCTTTTGTTGATATTTTTCAAAACTTCGGAATCATTTGTATTCAAACAAGTCGTTTTCTTCTTGGGCTTTTTGATAGAATTTTAAGATAATCTCAAAAATATTCAATATATTCCTCATGAGACCGTAATCGTATGCAGAGTACTTTTCTTTGTTGTTTTCTCTTAGACTTAACATGGTTAGTTTTAATTTCAGCAGGGAAGAGGCTTGTTCGCATACTTTTACATATAGTAACATCCCAGATACGTTTACAAACCTACTCTTAAGTCTGAATTTCTTGCTTTTCATCGTTACTTTACATTTACTATACATGCCTGCATTGGCAAACCAGTTTAATGCTAATGTATGAAAATATTTTGTGTATCCAAGGAGACATTAAATTGAGTGGGTTTTTATTTTCATCTTACTCATGTTATCATTCTACGTCGTTCGTGACGCCGATTTAGAAGAAAAAATGCAGGCAATTGAAATGCGGCTTAACTTGGCTTTGTTTGATTCCTTAACATTCTCTGCATGCATATGTTTGTATATGAAAACATTGATCCAAATGCTCATACAATCACATTGGAAACAATTAGTCACGTATGAAACATCATAGAAACAGATGAAAAGATATAAACAGCTTTGTAAGTCTGATACATGGAACGTGAGCAATCCATCAGTGCTTACGTAAGCGAATTCTCTTAGTCATTTTCTATTTATCCACTGCTTTATCTGTTGAGATTAAATGCTCTAATAAATGTTAGAACAATAAGAAAAAATTTGGAATTATGGTCAAACCACCAATTATTTTGCAATCAAAGGATTTTATTTCAAGATACAAAGAAAATTGATTAACAACATTAAAATCGATGGAATTTATTTACAACATTGCTAGAATGATCTTGCTCTCGTTATCATTGTCAATGGCTGTCGTAGTTGGAACTCGCTGACACCAAGTCCTTTCCAGCTATGGCAGCCATAGAAAATTTGCATTGATTAGTTGTAGTTTTTAAGATTTTATGCGATAAAAAAAAAGAAAACTAACTAACTATGTGAAGCGAAAAATATCATTACATCTGTTTTCTTAGGAATGAAAATAAGTTTTGATTAAAATTTAGTCACTTTTTCTAACATTGGATACACTCACTACTAGGATTTTTTTTACCTTTTAAGGACCCAAATATTCTCTTTTTCTAAGCACCATTTATGGAAAAGTGTATGCATTTGGACCCTATCAAGAAATCACATGGGAGCGAATCCAAGGAACAATGCATTGACCCAAGAATGTGTTCCGACTTTGTAATATTATCATAAATTGATCCGAAATTGACTCATACAAATGAAAATCAGCCTCGTTTTCATTGACGAATATACAATCTTCGTTCTGTACGATCAATTTATTTACAATGGGTGCTCAATTGATCCATCTGCTCCCTCGCAGCGGCACCCTGACCTGAAACTCAAACACGGAAGAAAGATTGGAAGAGGCAAGTGAAAGGAGAGGGGGCAAGGAAAGTTGGAAATGTGGTGACGACATTTTTCACTCTTAAAATATACTAGATCGTTTGTTTAAAATCTTAATGATTACGAATTGCAATGTTTATTTCCATGGCGGGATCCATTTTACGATTGCCTCAAAATCACCCACCACAATGAGATCACCAGTGCATCGCTCGGGAGCTCGGGAGCTTCTTTCTCTGCCTTACTTTCCCCTCCCTCTTCCTACTATCAACTTTTTTGACAGAAACCCAGGCGGATTGTGGTTATATAGGGCACAGGGTAGGTTTGATTTTTAATTGGCCTCTTTAAATCAACTTCTAAGGTCTGGTGATCAATGAAAATAAAAATTTGATGTTTGATTTAACATCGCTCTTGACTGGTCTTTGGGCTTGGAGGCTACGATTCTAAAGAAGGTACTGAAGGTAGCTCAGGGGAGTGAGAAAATATGCAATAATTGTTTTGAAAACATTTTCCGGGGCTTTGCGGTTGTCTACTAAAGGGTGGGCCTCTTTTGACAGTCTTGACACATTACTTTCAATCTAAGATAAAAAGGATTGCGAATGTTTACATATGAAATTGAAGTCAACAGCTGCGCAACTTGAATAATTCTTGACCATGTGCTGTCGCCTAAGATGATTACAAAACGGACTAATTCGTCACCGAAGCCCTAGGCACTCGCACTTCACCCTTTCACCCCCGGACAGACCATATGGCCCGATGACAAATAACGTGAAATATAATTTTTTCAGGAGGTAAAGTACAAGACATTGCAAAAGTTCTGATGGCAGTTTTCTATAATAATCTGTGCTTTCATCTAATTCATTTGACAATGCTACCGCCTGAAAAGCATAGATTTATATGGGTTTTAACAGTTGAATGAAAATAAATCCGAGTGTTACAGGGTTAATGGTAGCTAGGCTTTTTTCTTTATTGCCATGATTTAGGACTGGTGATACCTTAGGAGCCAGATGCGTCTTTCTGAAATGGAAGGATGTGCTTGGCGATGTTGGGGATGTATTTCAGAGATGTTGCTGTAACGTCACTTTATCTATTTCTGTATATTTTCTGTTGCCCCCTTCTTCTCAAATATTATACCTCTTGTTGTAATCTTTGAAGATTTCAATTGAAAAGGCATTACATGCATGGAAAGTCAAACCTTTCTTTTTGTAACGATTAAAAGCAAATAGGAGCATTGTAAAGGGGGTTATTAGGAACTTTCTTTTGCCATCAATCCATTGAACTGTACATTTACCCCCAGAGGTGTTACTTCAAGCTCCGTGTTTAAACCCTTTTGAGCGTCGCCCTTGCCTCCCTTGTTTAATGATAAATCTGAAGATGTTGCGTTTTATTTGCAGTGGAGCAGTCTGTGATTTTGGGCGGGGATATATTGCATCGCAAGACACAGGCTTTGCTACACTTCAATGATTTACTGAACAATGGGTCGAGCTGCCAATTTTTCAGACCTTTTGATGTTGCAACTGAGAGTGGTTGGATTGAACATTCAAAGCTAGTTTATAAAGGGCAGCTTTTGACTATTATATAACCTTGGCAAGACTTTTTTCTAAAGAATTCAGAGGAAAGTCAAACTCTAAGGTAGGACTTAAATCGCTTTGCTTTCCAAAGACATTCATGTCTCGTCTTTATATTTTAAATTTCCTATCGCCGAACTATTGTCTATGTTTGAATGTTGTCCAATATTTTGTTTGTGAAACTGATAAATTATCATCACTTTCTATTTTCATGTTAACCGTTAAATTTTAAGTGGCTTTCCGATTTTCTAATTTACTTCACATTTAACAATTGCCATCTAGCAGAAGAGCAAATTATTCCACAACACTGGAAATTTAGTTAAACAGATAAATGTGCACATAAAGATTAGACGTGTACATCGACCCTTTGCACCAGAACTTGGGGAGCGTGAAACTCCAGGAAAACTACTTTCTTCAAATATCAGCCATTCTTAATGATGTAGGGTATGCTAGTGACATATTTTCCGACTTTTCCGTAAGTTTATTCTAGGCAAACCCATTAATCTCTCAGTTAACGATGTTAACTTAAATAAAAGTGAAAATCTGCCGAATCATTTTAATCGTTAGCTTTTTCGTAAAAATACGTAGAACCATCGTTAACTGAGAGATAAATGGGTTTGCCTAGAATAAACTTACGGAAAAGTCTGAAAATGTGTCACTAGCATGCCCTACATCATCAAGAATGTAGTGCATTTTCATCAAAATGCAATATCTCAAACTTTTATGCAGCATTTCCTTTGCTATCAAAACTTATTTGGAGATCAAGTAGATATCGTATTCTGGAAGTAGAGTCTTTAACAGAAAACAGAAGTTTATTGCTGCCGCTGAGGAGTTTACAAGGGGCAGTCATGCCCTGGATTTTTTTGACCCTACATTGGACCAACAGGCACAAAACGGCCAACCTGATTTGCAAACCAGCCAAGATTTTGGGGCTTATCTCTTCGTCACGCCTTTACCGAGTAATCAGAAAAAAACAGCTTTTAGGATATATATATATATATATTCAAACGCCCTGTATCAACAAATCACAGAATAACCTGCTTTGGGACGAAGCTTACCCAGTTTGTGAAAAGAAAAGTGAAAAAATTTGGGACAACGCTGGTACCTTTAATCAGTTTGAATAGGACTTTCTCGAGATCTAGCTTTTTTTCAGGCTAAATTTTCAAAGAGAGAAGCAACCTTTTTATGGATAGGACACAGATGTTGCGCAATTCTTCCAAAAATCAGCAGCTTTGCCTCATAGTCTTTGTTAGGAAGGGGTGGCACTTTTGCTCTGCAACTTTTTATCATCATTATATTTGCTGTAGCCGTTACTTTTGTCATAAAACAGCCAATTATTCTTTAGAGTGTATTTGAAATGTAGCTAAGCGTCCTTCTGTTAAGAAGCAGTGGGTTGCCCTTTCTAATTATTGTGAGATACACTGAGATCATCTGCAAATGTATTTTATATAAATATGATGCAGGTCTTTGATGCTAAAACCGCCAAATTCTATGGACTGTGCAATCCTTTTGTTTATGCAAAGGCAACTATTATCATATTTAAGTGCCGCATTTACTCTAAAAAACACCCTGGCGCTTTTAAATGTTGGATGTTTAGGGATGGGCACTTAATTGAAGGTTCACGCGTTTTAAAATATTTCACTCGGTTAATTTGTCATTAATTTTGTAAAATACACATGCCTTCAATGCTTGATTCAAAAAGTAATTATAGTGCGCATCCAACTTCTGGTTTATCGGATTCACGACGCTGGATATTGCAGAAAACACGACAAAAACATTGGTTACGACATTTTGAGAATGTGTTGCATAATGATGAGAGGAAAGTGAAGCCAAAAATGTAGCTTTTATCTTGACAAGAACTCTAAAAAGGACTAACTAAGATAAATTGCCCAGCAGCAGGTTCAATTGTCCTGAGCATAGTTAATTTTCTTTTGACATTGTTCGCGATTCACCCGCCCTTTCATAGTTTCAAGCAGTAGTTTCATCCAATCAGGCACGCATACCTAATGCTGTTGCAATTTTATAACGATAAGAATTTCTGCAAATAAACAAAGTCAAACAATATTTAGAATAATAGTGAAAATAACAAAAATAAGGTTAAATAAATTGATGTTATGACTAACGAAATTACGAAATGACTAATTAACGCCAAATGCAAATACGTGAAATATGTAAAGCTAAACTCTAATGTATAAAACATGTTAATATTAAGTAATGATGATATAAAAAACTCACCCTTGAAATCAGTCTTTAAAAACGTGATTTTAGCATGAAACTTGGTTCAGATGGGTAGCTTGAAATGTTAGAATTTTATTGTTAGAAATAAAATACGATTAGGCAGAACCTTCTGAAAGAAATTTTTATAGAAGTGTTGAAAATTAGTAAAACTTAAGATAAAGAGCAAAAACAGTGAAATTCGGAAATATTAAGTGAATAGAATGCTTCTTGTGGCATCTTAAGAATGGAGCTGTATCTATAGATTCAAACAGTTGAGTTGATGTAATAGATATGGCAATAGCAATCTTAAGCATACAGCCCTGTAAGAAGTGAACAAATACGTAGAAATTACAGAAGAACTTTGATTTGATTCGTAAGAACCTCCTATAAAAATCCATTCCTAACATGTCCTAATACGAGATTGCCCCAGGCATTTGTTGGATTTATGGAATGCCTTATCCGAAACTTTGTGTCAAATGAATTTGATAAAAGCTGCATTATTAGTTTAGATAGTACCAGGCTAAATTAAGATGTTTCATCAATGCAAACCCTTATCATTTTGTAGGAATGGTCCTAAACTCAAGACGTCTTTCCTGTGAACATGATTTAACTGAGCATGTTCGTTACAGTGTTATAACAAAATTAAGTATATTCCTTCTAGAATTTTATCCAAACAAGTCCCTGTTTTAACTCTACATTCTGTGGTATCACATCTCACTTCAAAAATAAACAATCTATCTCCCATTAATCCAACGCAGAGGAAATAAACACAGCCCCTGGGAATGAGATGTATTCCTAGCGTTAAGTTGGCTAATACATTACTAGATTGCTAATCTTTCCTTCCCTCCTGAAATTATTTAGTCCACGTAGTAACAAGTCTCTTTTAAATCTTTCTCGGCACCTCCGGTATCAGGAAAAAGGTGTGGTCTTTTTCACTAGGAGGTTCAAATCAACATGTAACAGGCAACAACCTTCAAATATCATTTCTTTAACCCTTGGAGATTTAAAAGTGCATTCTGCAATTGTATTTGAAGAATGGTACAAACAACAATTACAGACAGTAATGCATTGTGTCGATTGTGAGTGTTGACAACAGGTAAGAACTGTGGGTCAATGATTTGGCTTTGGATGCAGCTGGAATTTCTATTGCATTTCATCGTCCGAAGTTTTTTCTTAGGTTCTTTTGATTTAATTTGGTAACTGATTATTTCATAAATTAACACTTGATCGAGATAACTTTTCGGTGATTTATGAAACTCTGCCAATTTTGCCTCAGATTTTCAATATTGTTACATTATGTAATATTATTTGCAAACCCAGTACCGACGAAAGCTACCAGTTCGAAACCTACCGAACAATTTTCTATGGATGGGAGATAGTGTGGATCTCGGAGCCGTGGCTAACGGACTATTCCCTCCCCTTCCCATGAGACTTTTTGTTGGAAAAACCTTAATGCTTTTTGAAAGTTTTTAAGGTTTTCTACGCAATAAAGATTGATTATGAGACGCTAATAATCGCGTAAAATGATGTCCATCCACCTTTATAGTACTGATGGTCCGTTTATGGTGGCTCTCCATATACCCGCACAAATGATACCCCTGCTTAGCATCTTAATCAAATCAAATCAAATCAAATCAACTCAAATCAAATCAAATCAAATCAAATATCTTCATTCAATGAAATATAGGTTAATAACAATGTTAAGGACCAAATATTAAAGTGCACTGTTTAAATATACAATTGATAAACATTTAACAACAAGAAGAATTTTACAAAAACGTCATTTAAATCTATATTATGTTGGGGGCAGGCAGAAAGAACTCTATAGAGAGCTATCAAGGCTGCTTACTCCCAATGCTGTATTCTGACGAGATTACAAATTTTATGTCGAAGAAATGTAAAAAACAGTAAGATTAGCCAAATCAGCAAAGAAAAGTGTAAAAAACATAAAAAAAGATCATAATTCATGAAAATGTTTTCTAGAAGTTTTTTGATTTGATTTGCCAGACAAATTTCGTCTGTGCATTTGTTAAATCATTTGCTATAGACATGATGAACTGTTACCTCTCAGCAAACTATAAACCGTTACCCAAACAAATATACATAGATTGTGTTCTCAGGCTTTATGTACATACAGCCATATCCAGAACGGTTTGATGTTCTTCAGTAGGTAAACATCAAATAAATGTTTCCATTCCTATTCAAAACATCTGCAAATGATAAATACTATCTAAATACAATAGTATAAAGCACACCGCTTTTCAAACGAGTTCTGCTTTACAAACAAAACACAAGGCTGACTATATTTACAAATTAGGCTGAATTTGTTTAAAGCAATGTAACCCGTAACAATAGACGACGCAATAGACTGCATTTAAAAACCCAAAGTATCTCACTACTGGATGCTTTTTTTTAAGGGTGCACAACTTTGGAATAGTCTCTCAGCTGAATGCAAACAAGCAACCTCGCTCGGACTCTTTAAACAATTCTTTTTAAGAAATTTTACTCATAATTTTTTTTTTCTTTTATTTAATATCAAGCTAATTGTTTCACATTTAAAACCGTTTTTATTGTAAGCAAAATATTTATAAAAATTTTAATTGTAAGTAAGCAGTTTTATATGGTAATGTATATAGAGGGCCCCTTGAAAATCAACTTTTCTGTTAAAGGTCTACTCTCCCTTAAATGGATTCATTAGAAGATCAATCTGCAGACAATGAATTTCTATTACCTGATTTAAAGTGCATGTTGCACCTAGACAAAGGACTCCACTGTCCGCTGCTCTCTAATTTTTACTTTGATAACCAGACAAAAGATATTGGTTCGCGTTTCGTGCGTCACGATCAGTCCTGTCCGATTAAATTCAAGGTCTCAGCTTTGTTCTAAATGATGCCTTTTCCTTTCAGAACCTGGTTCAGATTGGTCCTAAAAAACGTGCATTTTATCTGGTCAACATAATCTATGATTTTATCCAATCTTTTTTAAGGTTTTATTAACTTTACTTTCGTTTACTTCAATCAGGACACAAATTGGTAAAAGCAGAAACATTGAATAAAAACCCTGTTATCACTATTATCATTTTCAACGGGGCCTTTTCCATGCTTTTAATGTTGATGGTTGGAAATTTGCTCTACAATTGATATTTTTGTTTACTTGGTAAAGCCATTCTGTAGCGTATTGACTATAACATGAAATGAATGGAACAAGCAGGAAACGAGTAGAAACGAGTAGAAACGAGTAGAAAACGGGAATAATCAATTAGTAAACCAGTAAAAAACGAGAAGAAACTAGGAGTAATGGCGAACTTAAAACCACTGAGCTGCGGTGCTATTTCAAACTATTGCCTTATTCGTATTATTTTTTATTTCATTCTTTTTAGATCATGTTGGTTGGTTTGTGTCTGCGGGAAAAGGTTGGGGTATTTGTCAAGCGCCTCATAGGCCTGTGTTTTGATATTGTTCAGTGATAAAGCATCATGTGCGAATGGTTCATGCGCTTTGGGAATCGATCATTGTTGCATCTGATCTGCAAAGTAAACCTTTGATTCAACTATTGTCTGCCCTCTGTTCAAATAATCATTAATTCATCCATTCATTTAATTCGTTATAATTCATTCAATTAATCAAATAATCAGGTTATTAATGTTTGACTGATGAGCAAACGTAAAAAGCAATTGATTCTTATACCCCCCCTTCTCACGTGACCACTGCTAGGACCATACACATTTATGGATGAACATCGACAAAGTGTGATATTCATTGTATAAATGGTGAAAATATGAGAAATTAAAGCGATAGAGATAGTTTCATCATCCATAACCAGGCTCCTAAAACCATTTCCTTGGCCTCTAGACTTGCTGCAGATTTATATTCGCATTAAGATAATTTTATGATACTTAAACTCTGTATAGTTTCAGTGTTGGTTTGAATCAGACCCCGGTGGGTCAACTCTCATTGGCAAGTGTAAGCACCCGCGTCTGAGTTTCTGGAAAATAGACCCATTTCTCTGATTTTGAATTCAAATTTTGCCCCCCCCCCTTTTTCTCTGAAACCAAAGAGCATATTGTTTTTAATACGATGACTTGGACCTAAAAAACCCCTTTTTCTTAAATTTTTTCGCTTTTTCAAAAATACACCCCTTTTTTCCAACGTCTATGCCCTTGGTTTGGGATGAAATTGAACCCCTTTCTCAGAGATTTTTAAGATACGGGTGCTTACAATTAAAATGGGACCCACTGGGAATCACAGAACCTTCTCGAATCAGGATTTCAGAGTTTTTTTTCAAAGATCGGCTTAATTAACATAATAAAAGCTCTACATTCTTGCTTTAGAAATCACTAACAGAGGTTCCCTCAACAATTGGTCCCTTTGGCTTCTGACGCGCTACACTTTCAATTCATGTGCAAGACGAATGACCGAGAAGGGAATTTGCTGAGCATTTCAACAACGGAGTATTTTGATCAGAGATGAAAAGTCTTGAAGAAACATGAGGACGAAATCAAGGCATAATCTCTTGCCTATATGGCATTTTTTGTCAATATTACTATTGTCGAGCATTTCTCCCTGGTTCACCTCTGGTATGTATAATTTTTCTAGTTTTCATATTAAATTGTCTTTTGCATATCGCGATGTAAGATACGGCAATTTTTATACTAGAATAACTTTTCTTTATACCGAGGGACGAAGCTTTTTTTGACTGCACCCTTGAACGTGGGATTGAGCGCATACAGATAAAACTTTTTTGGCCGATTTACAAAAAAACAATGGGATAGAAACATGAAAATTATACTGATCGCAAAAACCATAAAAATAAAGCTAACAAACGTTTTGAAACATCTGCTTAAATCTTTAAACTTTGTGTTAAGCTTTTTATTACAACTGTTGCTTCACCCCTCTTTCTTCCTCTGAGAATAATTTTTATAAAAACTGACTCAAGCAGGAACATCGAGCGCAAAAATCACGAAATCAATGGTTTACAAAAATAATCGTTATAAGGGATAAATATGTTATGTCATGTTTTTTGCTTTTTGGTTGTATTTATCAATTGATTTTTATTTATCTATTGGAGATCTATTTTTTGTTTGCAGTGATGCCATTTTTGATTGTTGAATTTATGATTATTTGTTTCTCATTTATATGGTGATTCTGATTACATAAGAACTATCCAGTTTGCCAGGGGCGGATCCAGGGGGTCAGGGAGCGCGAACTCCCCCAATTTTTCACCGCAGGGCAACGATTTTTCAGGGCGCTTTTTGAAATAGAAGTGTTTAAATTCATTCTGTAGATGCCAAAATATCGTATCAGCGGCTCCTTGAGATCCATATTTTTCTTGGGAAGCCCCCAGACCTCCCGCTGGTCTTCGGGCCCCACGGGCCTTGTGTGAAAATTGGTGGATGGCCCCCTTTTCCCAGAATCCTGGATCCGCCCCTGTTTTATCATTACTTTGATTATTTCATAATTATTTATCATTATTTTGTGATTATTTTGTGATTAATCTCAATCACTTTCAAGTGTGTAAGCTTATAATGAGTACATGACCCCACAAATACGACACTATTTAATCTTATAAGTTTCAGTTAGATGCGTAAGTGCGCCGTGTTTTCAATCTTCAAAATCAGAGGCAGTACATCAGTCACAGAAAGGAAATACCTTCCAAACTAAAACAAAGCAAGAGCTATTTAATATGAGGAAGGGGCCAGGGGTGGCAACAGTGGTGTTTTCAGCGTCATTTCGTGGGGGGGGGGGGGGAAGCCAATGCAGCATAAGTCTTGTGTTTTTCGAAAAGATACTAAACTTTTAACTATTAAGGAGGTGCCCGTCCAGGCCACGCTACTGGGTGGGGAGAGCTGCATAAAATAGCCTGGCCTAGTTCTCCTACTTTCCTATCAATTTTACCTAAATTATGAAAGTCTTGCTCCCTTGCTATTGAGTGCAGAATGCGTCTCTAAAGATATGGACTGATTTGCCAGCATCAGCAGCAAAACTAAAAAATTTTCTACATTCTAAGACAGCTATGATATTTAACGTATACATCTCTATGATCATAATATAGCAATTTTATCGAATGAATAAATCGATCTTGTAGGGATCAAAAATAATTGTATGAAGAATTTTAAGAGGGCTGAATAATCCAATCCGTCCCGCTTTCAACACCAATTCTAGTGGGATTTTGAACCATTCAAAGAATTGAGAGGCTTAATTAGCCGACTAAGGTGTAGCCAGGTATATAGACGAATCATCTCTTGCAATTTGTTGCAATGTGAAAATATTTGCCAAGTAGTTATAACAGATGTGACTCATATTTTGTAACCTAATTCAATTTTGGTTAGTCTGTGTTCCAGAGCATCACCACCAAGGTGTAGAGTCTTGGTCTGCTTAACTATAAAAGATGACTGTTCATTGAAACTGTTCACAAAAGTTATCAATATATTGAGCTGATGAGCGCCATTACGGAATATTAGGATATTCTTTATTTCAAATACTGTTGGTTTTAGACAGGTGAACAGCGACAAAGAAGCACGAATTTTAAGAGAGGTCTAGTACTTGGCCATTTCTGAGCCTCTTAATTGAAATGTTTTGTTGAACTCCCTCAGGTTCACAGACCAGTAGTTTTCTTTCGTGTTTGACCACCCCTCAAGTAGAGTTAGAATGAACAGAGCACGCACAAGACAAGGTGATAAGCCATCAATAACCTTAACAACAATTTGATACAAAAATAACTGTTAACTTAACAACGGAACAAACAAATAACAAATATAAGCTAAGGTGAATCAAGTGCACTCAAGGAAGAAGGCACAGTAATGAAATCACTCCGATAGATTTAAGTTTCTCTCTCCCACACTCTAGCAACAGAATTCCACTAACCATTTGTTCACAATAGGTGTTGTGTTTTAAGTGAAATTAGACAACATAGCAACCAATGCTAAAATTTTATGGAGAATTTCGATGCGTAAGCAATTTTAGTTTAGATCAATGTACAGGAACATGTTCATGTGTTCAGTTTGCATTTGATGAAAAAGTGATCACATGAAATGCAAGTTAAGCCAATCGCAAAGCCGCAACAGAAAACAACGTGCAAAATGATATTGTTAAATTTCTGATTTGTGATCACGTTTCTAAAGAGTATTGTTAAGGTGCCAGCTGATTCAGATTTATGTTTCAAAATGTGTGGCAACATTCACGAGGTCTCAAATGGCCAAGTTTACCGAATATAATGGAGTTTTTGCCCTATGAAGATGTTGATGACTGAAGCTGCCCAACCACTGTAATTTTCCGTCACTGCAATAGTTTGAGCTCCACACCAAAGGCAATATGATTCGGGGCTCTGCTATCTCTGTGATTTCATCGGATTTCAATTGATTGCAAGCTAAGCGCTGGAAAAAAACACGAAAAAACCTCTACAGATAGTGGGGGAGGGGGGTCTGGGGGTGGAGCTACCAAGGAAACTTTTCGCGACCACCCCACTAGACTCTAGGAAAATAGGGGCAACCCTTTACAGATGTGTTTTATGCGAGAAAAATGTCTGCAATGAAATTGAAAATTGAAAAGAAATATAAGCTTTTTATGTATTAACTCGCTTGGGAGCGAGAAGAAGCTTTTCAGATGTTGGGGGTCCGAACCCCTCCCCCATTCCCCTACTAAGGTACGCCACTGATAGACGCTGATAAATTTATCAATAGATGCCTTCCTTTGAGTCCCAAATGTCATTTTTTACCTCCCATTTTGCAACTGCTGAATTTCTTTGTAAGGTATAAAGGAAACTACTTTAATCAAGTTCCAAAACTGCTGCCTAATACTGTAGTCTAATTGCGGCCATGTCACTGGGGCAATATCGAGCATAAACAATGCTCGCATCTATAACATTGTAGCTTTTCTTCAGAGGAAAGTTTGGTCTCTTGTTTCCACAGGGTATTTACCACTAATCGGTGAGTTTCCCGTCACTGTTTCGCTTAACCATACGGAAAATACAAACCCCATTGATAGCAGCCAGAATTTCAAGGGATTGCCTTGGCAATAAGCAGCCTAGAATATCATCGATGAACACCTTACTCTCGGGAATCGTGATGGAAAATGAAAGTAGTTTGGTGAAAAATTGGTTTTTAAATACTTGATCTTTCTACTTGCAAAAGTTCAGTTGATAGTGAATTCGTTCTGTTTCCTTAGTTGTCTGTCGTCGTGTCGAATAAAGAAAGGCTGTTCTTTTTCATATGTTTAGCAAATACTTGTTTGTTTGATTAAGTAACATTTGCAAACAATAACAGCATCTTTAAGAGTCTAGGGTCATATGCATTGCTTTGTCTAAAAATGATGTACATACATTGGAAAAATTTAAAAACAAAGTCATTTGTAGAGGCTTTGTAATTTTGACCTTACATTTATAAGCAAAAATTGAAATGTGCTGAATTGAAAACAGTCAATTTTTGAGGTCTGGATGCATGCCCTATAACAAGAATTCCTCCTTCTTGTTACTACAATAGTGAGTTGAGCACCTCTCCTACTACAATAGACTCCACAGGGGTTTTATGCGAATGGAGATATGTAATTTTGCATGTACGTAGAACTTTTTTAAAAGTGACTGAGAGGTCGAAACCAATAGGCTTTTACCAGAGTTGAGAAAACTATGGTCACATGGTCGTTGGTTGGAGGAAGGTCCATGAAAAACAATAGAAAATCATATGCCACACCCAAACCATGGCTATTTTCCTTTTTTTTGTGAGGAATGTTTGCCTTCCAGCATGTTCTTAACAGGAGGAGGGTTAATACTTTTTCTGCACTCTGGCTTTTACATTCATTGTATCATCACTGAAATGAGTATGATCTTTTTCGACGTTTTGAATCCAGAAATATTTGTTATCGATTACATCATTTCATTTAACTATTGTGGGTATGAGTTATTCTTTTTCTTTGCAGAAACTTTTTCCCTCTCTCCTACTTTCCCATATTTTGCTTCTCTCTATCACCGTCTCTTCTCCGCCCTATATAGGATTATTCTATATGTACAGTCGGATTAAATAATGGAAGAAAAAATTGCAAATGCGGTTGCATGGCTTAACAAAATTACAATGTGCATGCAATTGAACAGAGAGCTTTATTCTCTGAAACCAAAGGGTCTAACGATGGTCGTAAACGCATTAAAGTATGGCATGCAAATCTGATGCAATTCTCGGCGGTCCCAGAGCCCTGTGAAATAGCCCGTGTTACCACTAAGGGAAAACGCCTCTACGGGAATTTCGAGTTTCACCATTTGTAACGCAGGCTTTTGTAAAACAGACTGACCTTTGATTTGAAAGGACACCATGTACATAAATGTTTCTATAAAAATGAAGGTTAGAATAGGCCAATTTTCAAGTGAATAAAAGCGCTTCTTATAGCAGAATGTTAAGTTAAGCTTTGACTGTCTTTCAAAAAGTCAATTTGTTTGAATCAATTGATAATTTTCAACTATTTCCTTTCACCGCTCTTAAAATGTAAACATCAAAACATCAACTACGTATTTTCACAAACTCTGACCATTTCTTAAGACATTTAGTTGATAATGTTTATCGCTTAGCAATACCTTATTTTGTTACAAACGTTACTAGAAATAGAAGCAAAATTCTTTTATTGCGTAGCCCGGGCCCTGACCTCTTTGAGTGGGAGGTTTAGCTTAGAATTCACCGACACATACGTAAGTCTTTTCATTTTGCCAATCAAAATATATGTTGTTAAATCTATTAAGTTTCCATTTTACCGCACAAAGTATCTTCATCAAAACTGATGATTCGTCATTTTACTGACCATTCATTTTTACCAACGGATTGACAAATAATTCAGGAGGGGTCTCACACCCCCACGCTCCCTTGGAGGTACAAACTTGCATAAAGCATCTCATTCTTGCATATAACTTCAACGTTAAAATGAGATTTGCATCCTATTCTGTTCTGTTGATGTGTCATATTGTTTGACCTTGGTGATTATGAAACTAGACATGCGAAGCCACAAATCACTGTATATACCAGTTGAAAGTCGTTATTTTCATTTAAGTTGTCGACCATTTGGGCAATGTCTCAAGTTCAAATCTAATACAATCCAATTAGTATACAATTTAAGTCGCTTAAAAAGTAAGGCCCAAGAATTATAGCTCAAAAGTCTAAGCAACGAGGATAATCAATTCATTTATCTATGTACCTAACTATCTGCCTATCTGCCTATCTGCCTATGTATGTAGCGTCCTCGTAAATCCGAAGGTTGTCTATCATGGATCTCCACTGTTTTCTGTTCTGTGCTTTCCTTTTCACTTGTCCATATTCTCTGATGTTGGTCCACTCTTTGAGCTTCTTGCTATATGGCCAAAGAACGAGTGTTTTCCCTCCATTTCAATGCATTATTTGCACCGCCACCGATGGAAACAAACGTTTTCTACGGCATTAATTGAAAACACCAGACACAGTTTAATGAAACGAAACAGTCACATTAGGGCAGCTTATTCTGCTACGTCGTGGTAAATCAAAGGCTTTTTCCCTTTTACCTTTCTGGTCTCGTGGGGGCCCAGGGGGGCATATGGCACACAGACCTACGGGGGGTCAGTCCGAAAGTTATACCTTTCATGTCTTGTGGTGTGCCCTGATATGCTTGGCCATGAGTATACAAATAGATTTCGGAAGTCCGCAAACTCCCACTAATTCTTTCAATGCGTTAAATCATTCCCCCCCTCTTTGAATTGTGATTTTAAATCCTTAATTTGGGGCGAGAGTAGGGTGTATGCCATTTCCCCTTATTTTTGGGTAATCTTTGTCCCAACTGATTTGAGATGCATGATTTGAGCATGCGCAGTAAGGTCTGCGCGTTTGGAGGGAAACTTCAAAGGGAAAACACGAAGCTGAAAATTGTTTGGAATTGTCGAAAACATCATAGTTTTACAATATTGTTCATTCTACAAACCTTGCAGAATCTTATTCATGGAGTTAATGTTCTCGCTTATTAGTAAATCTGTGTTTAATGCCGAATGGTTTGCCGACATCTTGTACTTTAACATGTGGATTACAGCGATTGTGTAAATCACCGACCTGGCTCGGCAAAGATTGCAAATCTTCAAGTGCAAACACACAAAAAGCCATGTCAGGGATGCTTGCTGCACTCAAAGACAAGGATGGCAAAACAGTCAAAAATGCTGGCAAAGCACTGGCAAGACTGAAGAATTAGCTCTTTGTGATGGCAGAGCAGGAGGGGCAATGCCCCCCCCCCCCGCCGAACCCTCCTCCTCTTATGTGGCGTCCTAAGTGCCTGGGATAAGATCAATTTGAAAAGTAAATAGAGGAAGGTAAAGCCAGAACATTCAACTATTTTGATTTATCACGTGTTTAAAGTTCGAGTCAACATAGTCCTTGCTGTTAATTGAAATGTATGACTTTAGAGGACTTAGCGAGCCATCTTTGCTCAACTCAAAACATTCTCAATTTTGGCAGAAAATGTCGTTTAATATTGTAAAAAAGTAAAAGGGAACTCTTTTGGCCTAAATTATTTGCAATCAAAAGAACTGAAAATTTGATATAACCATAAAGTGTAAAAGAAAACTATTCTGGCAGTTGAAAATACAGTTCCTTTGTGACAAATTTTTTAGAAGAAATGCTTAGAGACTTGCCCAGTATGTCGATTACGTCGAAAAAGATCATACTCATTTCAGTGATGATACAATGAATGTAAAAGCCAGAGTGCAGAAAAAGTATTAACCCTCCTCCTGTTAAGAACATGCTGGAAGGCAAACATTCCTCACAAAAAAAAGGAAAATAGCCATGGTTTGGGTGTGGCATATGATTTTCTATTGTTTTTCATGGACCTTCCTCCAACCAACGACCATGTGACCATAGTTTTCTCAACTCTGGTCTAAGTGCACCCCAAAAATTAGGCCTTGCATGTGCGCTTGGTATGAGTATAGGAGCAATATGCAGTGTCATACTACCTATGATCTTCCTTCTTAGACTCAACACAATCAACTTCAGGAATCATGAGGAAAGCTGCCTGGTGCACCTCAGAGAATCAGATTTGCATGCCATGCAATTTAAGGGCCTTCAACATCAAAAGGTTCCACATATGCTACTGGCCAAAAAAACAGTGACAAAACCTAACCTGTCATACCTCTAGCCTATGCCTATAGGAAGTCTCTGTTGGGAGGGAGGTTGTGGGTTGCATAAGCTCTCATCTTTCTATATAGTTGTTATCCACAACTACATGAAATTTAACTTTGGAACCTTTCAAATCTTTTTATTTGAAAATCATTCTCTGTGCATAAAATTTGAAAATTTTATTGCATTTTAAAGATTTATCATGTGATATTAGGGCATAATGGCATAGAATATGGTAAACCTTCTTTTTATATCCTTCCAATTTTGCTGTAAAGTATTGCACCCAAATGTATTTTGACTTCTCCCTTGATACTTGTGCACTTCATAGTGAGTAAAAAATTTTCAAACAACACCCCAGTACTCATATTCCTACAACTTAGTGAAAATATAAACAGCAGGTCTCATTTTAACAAGAAGGGCTAGCTCAGAGTAAATTACAGCTTTCAAAAGATAATTTTCTAGTGATCTTTTTAGGTCAGACAAGTAGTGATACTAACCAAATCTCCTGAAGGATTAACCCTGGTGAACAGATTTTATCTAAGTTTTGCATAAAAATCTTTACAAAGTAAAGGGAGGGCAAATACAATAAATAGTGAGATTAAATGAAAAGGTCATAAATTCAACATTTCTAGACATTAAGATGTTAATTGTTTTCAAGGAATGTTGCATTTGGTTGCAGCTGTTGCAACTTTTTTCTCCATCAATTCATTTTACACTTTTTCATCAAAACACTAAAAACCAGCCTAAAGAATAGCATTACGCTCAAAGCTTTTCAAAAACTTTGTCAACTTTTCCCACAACCTATGCATCATGTGTAACTTGTAACCAATAAAATCCTTAGAGTATATTTATACCATTTCTTTCTTAGACCAGCAATCTCATCTTCACATGAAAGAAGATTGCAGCAGACCAAACATCTCAAAAAACATACTATGTAAAATTACATATGAGCAATTTAATATCAAATATAAAATAATTACTCGCTTTTCAATTATTTTTTTCTAATGAACTAAAACATCCATCAAAATGTTACAAGACAATGAAATGAAATTCAAAATAAAACTGTCTGCTTTTAAGGACAAGTGACATCCAACACAACCATAATAATTAAACAATCAAATTCAACTATGATATAACATCAATTTCATCTTGTTACAATTGCAGCTACAACCGCCTCACTAGCCTCCTTCTCCGCAATTGAGACAATAGTTGGTGTAACTAGCACGGAATCAATTTTGCTGACAAGTCCTACAAGTGTTGCAAGTATTGCATCATCGACATTAATACCATCAACGTCCGTACCAATCGACCTAGAGGTTACATCATCATCGAGTGTTGAACCTTCGATATTGTCATCTTCAGTTGTTGAAACGAGTACTACTACTATTTTACAAGAATCCAGCAGCATCAGTTCGAGCAGAAGCAGCATTGTTGCTGAAACAACATCATCGTCGGTAGAAATTTCAGTAACAAGCTCACCTGAACCAGTGTCGACAAGTGAGACAGCAGTTGGTGTAACTAGCACGGAAGCTATTTTGCTGACAAGTCCTACAAGTGTTGCAAGTATTGCATCATCCTCATTAATATCATCAACGTCCGTACCAATCGACTTAGCAGTTACATCATCATCGATTGTTGAACCTTCGATATTGTCATCTTCAGTTGTTGAAACGAGTACTACTACTATTTTACAAGAATCCAGCAGCATCAGTTCGAGCAGTAGCAGCATTGTTTCTGAAACAACATCATCATCGGTAGAAATTTCAGTAACGAGTTCACCTGAAAAAGTGTCAACAAGTGAGACAGCAGTTGGTGTAACTAGCACGGAAACTATTTTGCTGACAAGTCCTACAAGTGTTGCAAGTATTGCATCATCGTCATTAATATCATCAACGTCCGTACCAATCGACTTAGCAGTTACATCATCATCGATTGTTGAACCTTCGATATTGTCATCTTCAATTGTTGAAACGAGTACTACTACTATTTTACAAGAATCCAGCAGCATCAGTTCGAGCAGTAGCAGCATTGTTTCTGAAGCAACATCATCATCGGTAGAAATTTTAGTAACGAGTTCACCTGAAAGAGTGTTGACAAGTGAGACAGCAGTTGGTGTAACTAGCACGGAAGCTATTTTGCTGGCAAGTCCTACAGGTGCTGCAAGAATTGCATCATCGTCATTAATATCATCAACGTCGGTACCAATCGATTTCGCAGTTATATCATCATCGATTGTTGAACCTTCGATATTGTCATCTTCAATTGTTGAAACGAGTACTACTACTATTTTACAAGAATCCAGCAGCATCAGTTCGAGCAGTAGCAGGATTGTCGCTGAAGCACCATCATCATCGTTAGAAATTTCAGTAACAAGCTCACCTGAACCAGTGTCGACAAGTGAGACAGCAGTTGGTGTAACTACCACGGAAACTATTTGGCTGACAAGTCCTACAAGTGTTGCAAGTATTGCATCATCGTCATTAATATCATCAACGTCCGTACCAATCAACTTAGCAGTTACATCATCATCGATTGTTGAACCTTCGATATTGTCATCTTCAGTTGTTGAAACGAGTACTACTACTATTTTACAAGAATCCAGCAGCATCAGTTCGAGCAGTAGCAGGATTGTCGCTGAAGCACCATCATCATCGTTAGAAATTTCAGTAACAAGCTCACCTGAACCAGTGTCGACAAGTGAGACAGCAGTTGGTGTAACTAGCACGGAAGCTATTTTGCTGACAAGTCCTACAAGTGTTGCAAGTATTGCATCATCGTCATTAATATCATCAACGTCCGTACCAATCGACTTAGCAGTTACATCATCATCGATTGTTGAGCCTTCCATATTGTCATCTTCAATTGTTGAAACGAGTACTACTACTATTTTACAAGAATCCAGCAGGATCAGTTCGAGCAGTAGCAGCATTGTTGCTGAAGCACCATCATCATCGGTAGAAATTTCAGTAACAAGCTCACCTGAACCAGTGTCGACAAGTGAGACAGCAGTTGGTGTAACTAGCACGGAAGCTATTTTGCTGACAAGTACTACAAGTGTTGGAAGTATTGCATCATCCTCATTAATATCATCAACGCTCGTACCAATCGACTTAGCAGTTACATCATCATCGATTGTTGAACCTTCGATATTGTCATCTTCAATTGTTGAAACGAGTACTACTACTATTTTACAAGAATCCAGCAGCATCAGTTCGAGCAGTAGCAGCATTGTTTCTGAAGCAACATCATCATCGGTAGAAATTTTAGTAACGAGTTCACCTGAAAGAGTGTTGACAAGTGAGACAGCAGTTGGTGTAACTAGCACGGAAGCTATTTTGCTGGCAAGTCCTACAGGTGCTGCAAGAATTGCATCATCGTCATTAATATCATCAACGTCGGTACCAATCGATTTCGCAGTTATATCATCATCGATTGTTGAACCTTCGATATTGTCATCTTCAATTGTTGAAACGAGTACTACTACTATTTTACAAGAATCCAGCAGCATCAGTTCGAGCAGTAGCAGGATTGTCGCTGAAGCACCATCATCATCGTTAGAAATTTCAGTAACAAGCTCACCTGAACCAGTGTCGACAAGTGAGACAGCAGTTGGTGTAACTACCACGGAAACTATTTTGCTGACAAGTCCTACAAGTGTTGCAAGTATTGCATCATCGTCATTAATATCATCAACGTCCGTACCAATCAACTTAGCAGTTACATCATCATCGATTGTTGAACCTTCGATATTGTCATCTTCAGTTGTTGAAACGAGTACTACTACTATTTTACAAGAATCCAGCAGCATCAGTTCGAGCAGTAGCAGGATTGTCGCTGAAGCACCATCATCATCGCTAGAAATTTCAGTAACAAGCTCACCTGAACCAGTGTCGACAAGTGAGACAGCAGTTGGTGTAACTAGCACGGAAGCTATTTTGCTGACAAGTCCTACAAGTGTTGCAAGTATTGCATCATCGTCATTAATATCATCAACGTCCGTACCAATCGACTTAGCAGTTACATCATCATCGATTGTTGAACCTTCGATATTGTCATCTTCAGTTGTTGAAACGAGTACTACTACTATTTTACAAGAATCCAGCAGCATCAGTTCGAGCAGTAGCAGCATTGTTTCTGAAGCAACATCATCATCGGTAGAAATTTTAGTAACGAGTTCACCTGAAAGAGTGTTGACAAGTGAGACAGCAGTTGGTGTAACTAGCACGGAAGCTATTTTGCTGACAAGTCCTACAGGTGCTGCAAGAATTGCATCATCGTCATTAATATCATCAACGTCGGTACCAATCGATTTCGCAGTTACATCATCATCGATTGTTGAACCTTCGATATTGTCATCTTCAGTTGTTGAAACGAGTACTACTACTATTTTACAAGAATCCAGCAGCATCAGTTCGAGCAGTAGCAGGATTGTCGCTGAAGCACCATCATCATCGTTAGAAATTTCAGTAACAAGCTCACCTGAACCAGTGTCGACAAGTGAGACAGCAGTTGGTGTAACTAGCACGGAAGCTATTTTGCTGACAAGTCCTACAAGTGTTGGAAGTATTGCATCATCGTCATTAATATCATCAACGTCCGTACCAATCGACTTAGCAGTTACATCATCATCGATTGTTGAGCCTTCCATATTGTCATCTTCAATTGTTGAAACGAGTACTACTACTATTTTACAAGAATCCAGCAGGATCAGTTCGAGCAGTAGCAGCATTGTTGCTGAAGCACCATCATCATCGGTAGAAATTTCAGTAACAAGCTCACCTGAACCAGTGTCGACAAGTGAGACAGCAGTTGGTGTAACTAGCACGGAAGCTATTTTGCTGACAAGTACTACAAGTGTTGGAAGTATTGCATCATCCTCATTAATATCATCAACGCTCGTACCAATCGACTTAGCAGTTACATCATCATTGATTGTTGAACCTTCGATATTGTCATCTTCAATTGTTGAAACGAGTACTACTACTATTTTACAAGAATCCAGCAGCATCAGTTCGAGCAGTAGCAGCATTGTTTCTGAAGCAACATCATCATTGGTAGAAATTTCAGTAACGAGTTCACCTGAAAGAGTGTCGACAAGTGAGACAGCAGTTGGTGTAACTAGCACGGAAGCTATTTTGCTGACAAGTCCTACAAGTGTTGCAAGTATTGCATCATCGTCATTAATATCATCAACGTCCGTACCAATCGACTTAGCAGTTACATCATCATCGATTGTTGAACCTTCGATATTGTCATCTTCAATTGTTGAAACGAGTACTACTACTATTTTACAAGAATCCAGCAGCATCAGTTCGAGCAGTAGCAGCATTGTTTCTGAAGCAACATCATCATCGGTAGAAATTTTAGTAACGAGTTCACCTGAAAGAGTGTTGACAAGTGAGACAGCAGTTGGTGTAACTAGCACGGAAGCTATTTTGCTGGCAAGTCCTACAGGTGCTGCAAGAATTGCATCATCGTCATTAATATCATCAACGTCGGTACCAATCGATTTCGCAGTTACATCATCATCGATTGTTGAACCTTCGATATTGTCATCTTCAGTTGTTGAAACGAGTACTACTACTATTTTACAAGAATCCAGCAGCATCAGTTCGAGCAGTAGCAGGATTGTCGCTGAAGCACCATCATCATCGCTAGAAATTTCAGTAACAAGCTCACCTGAACCAGTGTCGACAAGTGAGACAGCAGTTGGTGTAACTAGCACGGAAGCTATTTTGCTGACAAGTCCTACAAGTGTTGCAAGTATTGCATCATCGTCATTAATATCATCAACGTCCGTACCAATCGACTTAGCAGTTACATCATCATCGATTGTTGAACCTTCGATATTGTCATCTTCAATTGTTGAAACGAGTACTACTACTATTTTACAAGAATCCAGCAGCATCAGTTCGAGCAGTAGCAGGATTGTCGCTGAAGCACCATCATCATCGTTAGAAATTTCAGTAACAAGCTCACCTGAACCAGTGTCGACAAGTGAGACAGCAGTTGGTGTAACTACCACGGAAACTATTTTGCTGACAAGTCCTACAAGTGTTGCAAGTATTGCATCATCGTCATTAATATCATCAACGTCCGTACCAATCAACTTAGCAGTTACATCATCATCGATTGTTGAACCTTCGATATTGTCATCTTCAGTTGTTGAAACGAGTACTACTACTATTTTACAAGAATCCAGCAGCATCAGTTCGAGCAGTAGCAGGATTGTCGCTGAAGCACCATCATCATCGCTAGAAATTTCAGTAACAAGCTCACCTGAACCAGTGTCGACAAGTGAGACAGCAGTTGGTGTAACTAGCACGGAAGCTATTTTGCTGACAAGTCCTACAAGTGTTGCAAGTATTGCATCATCGTCATTAATATCATCAACGTCCGTACCAATCGACTTAGCAGTTACATCATCATCGATTGTTGAACCTTCGATATTGTCATCTTCAGTTGTTGAAACGAGTACTACTACTATTTTACAAGAATCCAGCAGCATCAGTTCGAGCAGTAGCAGCATTGTTTCTGATGCAACATCATCATCGGTAGAAATTTTAGTAACGAGTTCACCTGAAAGTGTGTTGACAAGTGAGACAGCAGTTGGTGTAACTAGCACGGAAGCTATTTTGCTGGCAAGTCCTACAGGTGCTGCAAGAATTGCATCATCGTCATTAATATCATCAACGTCGGTACCAATCGATTTCGCAGTTATATCATCATCGATTGTTGAACCTTCGATATTGTCATCTTCAATTGTTGAAACGAGTACTACTACTATTTTACAAGAATCCAGCAGCATCAGTTCGAGCAGTAGCAGGATTGTCGCTGAAGCACCATCATCATCGGTTGAAATTTCAGTAACAAGCTCACCTGAACCAGTGTCGACAAGTGAGACAGCAGTTGGTGTAACTAGCACGGAAGCTATTTTGCTGACAAGTCCTACAAGTGTTGGAAGTATTGCATCATCGTCATTAATATCATCAACGTCCGTACCAATCGACTTAGCAGTTACATCATCATCGATTGTTGAGCCTTTCATATTGTCATCTTCAATTGTTGAAACGAGTACTACTACTGTTTTACAAGAATCCAGCAGGATCAGTTCGAGCAGTAGCAGCATTGTTGCTGAAGCACCATCATCATCGGTAGAAATTTCAGTAACAAGCTCACCTGAACCAGTGTCGACAAGTGAGACAGCAGTTGGTGTAACTAGCACGGAAGCTATTTTGCTGACAAGTACTACAAGTGTTGGAAGTATTGCATCATCCTCATTAATATCATCAACGCTCGTACCAATCGACTTAGCAGTTACATCATCATCGATTGTTGAACCTTCGATATTGTCATCTTCAGTTGTTGAAACGAGTACTACTACTATTTTACAAGAATCCAGCAGCATCAGTTCGAGCAGTAGCAGGATTGTCGCTGAAGCACCATCATCATCGTTAGAAATTTCAGTAACAAGCTCACCTGAACCAGTGTCGACAAGTGAGACAGCAGTTGGTGTAACTACCACGGAAACTATTTTGCTGACAAGTCCTACAAGTGTTGCAAGTATTGCATCATCGTCATTAATATCATCAACGTCCGTACCAATCAACTTAGCAGTTACATCATCATCGATTGTTGAACCTTCGATATTGTCATCTTCAGTTGTTGAAACGAGTACTACTACTATTTTACAAGAATCCAGCAGCATCAGTTCGAGCAGTAGCAGGATTGTCGCTGAAGCACCATCATCATCGCTAGAAATTTCAGTAACAAGCTCACCTGAACCAGTGTCGACAAGTGAGACAGCAGTTGGTGTAACTAGCACGGAAGCTATTTTGCTGACAAGTACTACAAGTGTTGGAAGTATTGCATCATCCTCATTAATATCATCAACGCTCGTACCAATCGACTTAGCAGTTACATCATCATTGATTGTTGAACCTTCGATATTGTCATCTTCAATTGTTGAAACGAGTACTACTACTATTTTACAAGAATCCAGCAGCATCAGTTCGAGCAGTAGCAGCATTGTTTCTGAAGCAACATCATCATTGGTAGAAATTTCAGTAACGAGTTCACCTGAAAGAGTGTCGACAAGTGAGACAGCAGTTGGTGTAACTAGCACGGAAGCTATTTTGCTGACAAGTCCTACAAGTGTTGCAAGTATTGCATCATCGTCATTAATATCATCAACGTCCGTACCAATCGACTTAGCAGTTACATCATCATCGATTGTTGAACCTTCGATATTGTCATCTTCAATTGTTGAAACGAGTACTACTACTATTTTACAAGAATCCAGCAGCATCAGTTCGAGCAGTAGCAGCATTGTTTCTGAAGCAACATCATCATCGGTAGAAATTTTAGTAACGAGTTCACCTGAAAGAGTGTTGACAAGTGAGACAGCAGTTGGTGTAACTAGCACGGAAGCTATTTTGCTGGCAAGTCCTACAGGTGCTGCAAGAATTGCATCATCGTCATTAATATCATCAACGTCGGTACCAATCGATTTCGCAGTTATATCATCATCGATTGTTGAACCTTCGATATTGTCATCTTCAATTGTTGAAACGAGTACTACTACTATTTTACAAGAATCCAGCAGCATCAGTTCGAGCAGTAGCAGGATTGTCGCTGAAGCACCATCATCATCGGTTGAAATTTCAGTAACAAGCTCACCTGAACCAGTGTCGACAAGTGAGACAGCAGTTGGTGTAACTAGTACGGAAGCTATTTTGCTGACAAGTCCTACAAGTGTTGGAAGTATTGCATCATCGTCATTAATATCATCAACGTCCGTACCAATCGACTTAGCAGTTACATCATCATCGATTGTTGAGCCTTCCATATTGTCATCTTCAATTGTTGAAACGAGTACTACTACTGTTTTACAAGAATCCAGCAGGATCAGTTCGAGCAGTAGCAGCATTGTTGCTGAAGCACCATCATCATCGGTAGAAATTTCAGTAACAAGCTCACCTGAACAAGTGTCGACAAGTGAGACAGCAGTTGGTGTAACTAGCACGGAAGCTATTTTGCTGACAAGTACTACAAGTGTTGGAAGTATTGCATCATCCTCATTAATATCATCAACGCTCGTACCAATCGACTTAGCAGTTACATCATCATCGATTGTTGAACCTTCGATATTGTCATCTTCAATTGTTGAAACGAGTACTACTACTATTTTACAAGAATCCAGCAGCATCAGTTCGAGCAGTAGCAGGATTGTCGCTGAAGCACCATCATCATCGTTAGAAATTTCAGTAACAAGCTCACCTGAACCAGTGTCGACAAGTGAGACAGCAGTTGGTGTAACTACCACGGAAACTATTTTGCTGACAAGTCCTACAAGTGTTGCAAGTATTGCATCATCGTCATTAATATCATCAACGTCCGTACCAATCAACTTAGCAGTTACATCATCATCGATTGTTGAACCTTCGATATTGTCATCTTCAGTTGTTGAAACGAGTACTACTACTATTTTACAAGAATCCAGCAGCATCAGTTCGAGCAGTAGCAGGATTGTCGCTGAAGCACCATCATCATCGGTAGAAATTTCAGTAACAAGCTCACCTGAACCAGTGTCGACAAGTGAGACAGCAGTTGGTGTAACTAGCACGGAAGCTATTTTGCTGACAAGTCCTACAAGTGTTGCAAGTATTGCATCATCGTCATTAATATCATCAACGTCCGTACCAATCGACTTAGCAGTTACATCATCATCGATTGTTGAACCTTCGATATTGTCATCTTCAGTTGTTGAAACGAGTACTACTACTATTTTACAAGAATCCAGCAGCATCAGTTCGAGCAGTACCAGCATTGTTTCTGAAGCAACATCATCATCGGTAGAAATTTTAGTAACGAGTTCACCTGAAAGTGTGTTGACAAGTGAGACAGCAGTTGGTGTAACTAGCACGGAAGCTATTTTGCTGGCAAGTCCTACAGGTGCTGCAAGAATTGCATCATCGTCATTAATATCATCAACGTCGGTACCAATCGATTTCGCAGTTATATCATCATCGATTGTTGAACCTTCGATATTGTCATCTTCAATTGTTGAAACGAGTACTACTACTATTTTACAAGAATCCAGCAGCATCAGTTCGAGCAGTAGCAGGATTGTCGCTGAAGCACCATCATCATCGGTTGAAATTTCAGTAACAAGCTCACCTGAACCAGTGTCGACAAGTGAGACAGCAGTTGGTGTAACTAGTACGGAAGCTATTTTGCTGACAAGTCCTACAAGTGTTGGAAGTCTTGCATCATCGTCATTAATATCATCAACGTCCGTACCAATCGACTTAGCAGTTACATCATCATCGATTGTTGAGCCTTCCATATTGTCATCTTCAATTGTTGAAACGAGTACTACTACTGTTTTACAAGAATCCAGCAGGATCAGTTCGAGCAGTAGCAGCATTGTTGCTGAAGCACCATCATCATCGGTAGAAATTTCAGTAACAAGCTCACCTGAACAAGTGTCGACAAGTGAGACAGCAGTTGGTGTAACTAGCACGGAAGCTATTTTGCTGACAAGTACTACAAGTGTTGGAAGTATTGCATCATCCTCATTAATATCATCAACGCTCGTACCAATCGACTTAGCAGTTACATCATCATCGATTGTTGAACCTTCGATATTGTCATCTTCAATTGTTGAAACGAGTACTACTACTATTTTACAAGAATCCAGCAGCATCAGTTCGAGCAGTAGCAGGATTGTCGCTGAAGCACCATCATCATCGTTAGAAATTTCAGTAACAAGCTCACCTGAACCAGTGTCGACAAGTGAGACAGCAGTTGGTGTAACTACCACGGAAACTATTTTGCTGACAAGTCCTACAAGTGTTGCAAGTATTGCATCATCGTCATTAATATCATCAACGTCCGTACCAATCAACTTAGCAGTTACATCATCATCGATTGTTGAACCTTCGATATTGTCATCTTCAGTTGTTGAAACGAGTACTACTACTATTTTACAAGAATCCAGCAGCATCAGTTCGAGCAGTAGCAGGATTGTCGCTGAAGCACCATCATCATCGGTAGAAATTTCAGTAACAAGCTCACCTGAACCAGTGTCGACAAGTGAGACAGCAGTTGGTGTAACTAGCACGGAAGCTATTTTGCTGACAAGTCCTACAAGTGTTGCAAGTATTGCATCATCGTCATTAATATCATCAACGTCCGTACCAATCGACTTAGCAGTTACATCATCATCGATTGTTGAACCTTCGATATTGTCATCTTCAGTTGTTGAAACGAGTACTACTACTATTTTACAAGAATCCAGCAGCATCAGTTCGAGCAGTAGCAGCATTGTTTCTGAAGCAACATCATCATCGGTAGAAATTTTAGTAACGAGTTCACCTGAAAGTGTGTTGACAAGTGAGACAGCAGTTGGTGTAACTAGCACGGAAGCTATTTTGCTGGCAAGTCCTACAGGTGCTGCAAGAATTGCATCATCGTCATTAATATCATCAACGTCGGTACCAATCGATTTCGCAGTTATATCATCATCGATTGTTGAACCTTCGATATTGTCATCTTCAATTGTTGAAACGAGTACTACTACTATTTTACAAGAATCCAGCAGCATCAGTTCGAGCAGTAGCAGGATTGTCGCTGAAGCACCATCATCATCGGTTGAAATTTCAGTAACAAGCTCACCTGAACCAGTGTCGACAAGTGAGACAGCAGTTGGTGTAACTAGCACGGAAGCTATTTTGCTGACAAGTCCTACAAGTGTTGGAAGTATTGCATCATCGTCATTAATATCATCAACGTCCGTACCAATCGACTTAGCAGTTACATCATCATCGATTGTTGAGCCTTTCATATTGTCATCTTCAATTGTTGAAACGAGTACTACTACTGTTTTACAAGAATCCAGCAGGATCAGTTCGAGCAGTAGCAGCATTGTTGCTGAAGCACCATCATCATCGGTAGAAATTTCAGTAACAAGCTCACCTGAACCAGTGTCGACAAGTGAGACAGCAGTTGGTGTAACTAGCACGGAAGCTATTTTGCTGACAAGTACTACAAGTGTTGGAAGTATTGCATCATCCTCATTAATATCATCAACGCTCGTACCAATCGACTTAGCAGTTACATCATCATCGATTGTTGAACCTTCGATATTGTCATCTTCAGTTGTTGAAACGAGTACTACTACTATTTTACAAGAATCCAGCAGCATCAGTTCGAGCAGTAGCAGGATTGTCGCTGAAGCACCATCATCATCGTTAGAAATTTCAGTAACAAGCTCACCTGAACCAGTGTCGACAAGTGAGACAGCAGTTGGTGTAACTACCACGGAAACTATTTTGCTGACAAGTCCTACAAGTGTTGCAAGTATTGCATCATCGTCATTAATATCATCAACGTCCGTACCAATCAACTTAGCAGTTACATCATCATCGATTGTTGAACCTTCGATATTGTCATCTTCAGTTGTTGAAACGAGTACTACTACTATTTTACAAGAATCCAGCAGCATCAGTTCGAGCAGTAGCAGGATTGTCGCTGAAGCACCATCATCATCGCTAGAAATTTCAGTAACAAGCTCACCTGAACCAGTGTCGACAAGTGAGACAGCAGTTGGTGTAACTAGCACGGAAGCTATTTTGCTGACAAGTCCTACAAGTGTTGCAAGTATTGCATCATCGTCATTAATATCATCAACGTCCGTACCAATCGACTTAGCAGTTACATCATCATCGATTGTTGAACCTTCGATATTGTCATCTTCAGTTGTTGAAACGAGTACTACTACTATTTTACAAGAATCCAGCAGCATCAGTTCGAGCAGTAGCAGCATTGTTTCTGAAGCAACATCATCATCGGTAGAAATTTTAGTAACGAGTTCACCTGAAAGTGTGTTGACAAGTGAGACAGCAGTTGGTGTAACTAGCACGGAAGCTATTTTGCTGGCAAGTCCTACAGGTGCTGCAAGAATTGCATCATCGTCATTAATATCATCAACGTCGGTACCAATCGATTTCGCAGTTATATCATCATCGATTGTTGAACCTTCGATATTGTCATCTTCAATTGTTGAAACGAGTACTACTACTATTTTACAAGAATCCAGCAGCATCAGTTCGAGCAGTAGCAGGATTGTCGCTGAAGCACCATCATCATCGGTTGAAATTTCAGTAACAAGCTCACCTGAACCAGTGTCGACAAGTGAGACAGCAGTTGGTGTAACTAGCACGGAAGCTATTTTGCTGACAAGTCCTACAAGTGTTGGAAGTATTGCATCATCGTCATTAATATCATCAACGTCCGTACCAATCGACTTAGCAGTTACATCATCATCGATTGTTGAGCCTTTCATATTGTCATCTTCAATTGTTGAAACGAGTACTACTACTGTTTTACAAGAATCCAGCAGGATCAGTTCGAGCAGTAGCAGCATTGTTGCTGAAGCACCATCATCATCGGTAGAAATTTCAGTAACAAGCTCACCTGAACCAGTGTCGACAAGTGAGACAGCAGTTGGTGTAACTAGCACGGAAGCTATTTTGCTGACAAGTACTACAAGTGTTGGAAGTATTGCATCATCCTCATTAATATCATCAACGCTCGTACCAATCGACTTAGCAGTTACATCATCATCGATTGTTGAACCTTCGATATTGTCATCTTCAATTGTTGAAACGAGTACTACTACTATTTTACAAGAATCCAGCAGCATCAGTTCGAGCAGTAGCAGCATTGTTTCTGAAGCAACATCATCATTGGTAGAAATTTCAGTAACGAGTTCACCTGAAAGAGTGTCGACAAGTGAGACAGCAGTTGGTGTAACTAGCACGGAAACTATTTTGCTGACAAGTCCTACAAGTGTTGCAAGTATTGCATCATCGTCATTAATATCATCAACGTCCGTACCAATCGACTTAGCAGTTACATCATCATCGATTGTTGAACCTTCGATATTGTCATCTTCAATTGTTGAAACGAGTACTACTACTATTTTACAAGAATCCAGCAGCATCAGTTCGAGCAGTAGCAGGATTGTCGCTGAAGCACCATCATCATCGTTAGAAATTTCAGTAACAAGCTCACCTGAACCAGTGTCGACAAGTGAGACAGCAGTTGGTGTAACTAGCACGGAAGCTATTTTGCTGACAAGTACTACAAGTGTTGGAAGCATTGCATCATCTTCATTAATATCATCAACGTCCGTACCAATCGACTTAGCAGTTACATCATCATCGATTGTTGAACCTTCGATATTGTCATCTTCAATTGTTGAAACGAGTACTACTACTATTTTACAAGAATCCAGCAGCATCAGTTCGAGCAGTAGCAGCATTGTTTCTGAAGCAACATCATCATCGGTAGAAATTTCAGTAACGAGTTCACCTGAAAGAGTGTCGACAAGTGAGACAGCAGTTGGTGTAACTAGCACGGAAACTATTTTGCTGACAAGTCCTACAAGTGTTGCAAGTATTGCATCATCGTCATTAATATCATCAACGTCCGTTCCAATCGACTTAGCAGTTACATCATCATCGATTGTTGAGCCTTCGATATTGTCATCTTCAATTGTTGAAACGAGTACTACTACTATTTTACAAGAATCCAGCAGCATCAGTTCGAGCAGTAGCAGCATTGTTTCTGAAGCACCATCATCATCGGTAGAAATTTCAGTAACGAGTTCACCTGAAAGAGTGTCGACAAGTGAGGCAGCAGTTGGTGTAACTAGCACGGAAACTATTTTGCTGACAAGTCCTACAAGTGTTGGAAGTATTGCATCATCGTCATTAATATCATCAACGTCCGTACCAATCGACTTAGCAGTTACATCATCATCGATTGTTGAACCTTCGATATTGTCATCTTCAATTGTTGAAACGAGTACTACTACTATTTTACAAGAATCCAGCAGCATCAGTTCGAGCAGTAGCAGCATTGTTTCTGAAGCAACATCATCATCGGTAGAACTTTCAATAACGAGTTCACATGAAAGAGTGTCGACAAGTGAGACAGCAGTTGGTGTAACTAGCACGGAAACTATTTTGCTGACAAGTCCTACAAGTGTTGCAAGTATTGCATCATCGTCATTAATATCATCAATGTCCGTACCAATCGACTTAGCAGTTACATCATCATCGATCGTTGAACTTTCGATATTGTCATCTTCAATTGTTGAAACGAGTACTACTACTATTTTACAAGAATCCAGCAGCATCAGTTCGAGCAGTAGCAGCATTGTTTCTGAAGCAACATCATCATCGGTAGAAATTTCAGTAACGAGTTCACCTGAAAGAGGGTCGACAAGTGAGACAGCAGTTGGTGTAACTAGCACGGAAACTATTTTGCTGACAAGTCCTACAAGTGTTGCAAGTATTGCATCATCGTCATTAATATCATCAACGTCCGTTCCAATCGACTTAGCAGTTACATCATCATCGATTGTTGAACCTTCGATATTGTCATCTTCAGTTGTTGAAACGAGTACTACTACTATTTTACAAGAATCCAGCAGCATCAGTTCGAGCAGTAGCAGCATTGTCGCTGAAGCACCATCATCATTGGTAGAAATTTCAGTAACAAGCTCACCTGAACCAGTGTCGACAAGTGAGACAGCAGTTGGTGTAACTAGCACGGAAACTATTTTGCTGACAAGTCCTACAAGTGTTGCAAGTATTGCATCATCGTCATTAATATCATCAACGTCCGTACCAATCGACTTAGCAGTTACATCATCATCGATTGTTGAACCTTCGATATTGTCATCTTCAATTGTTGAAACGAGTACTACTACTATTTTACAAGAATCCAGCAGCATCAGTTCGAGCAGTAGCAGCATGGTTTCTGAAGCAACATCATCATCGGTAGAAATTTCAATAACGAGTTCACATGAAATAGTGTCGACAAGTGAGACAGCAGTTGGTGTAACTAGCACGGAAACTATTTTGCTGACAAGTCCTACAAGTGTTGCAAATATTGCATCATCGTCATTAATATCATCAACGTCCGTACCAATCGACTTAGCAGTTACAGCATCTTCGATTGTTGAACCTTCGATATTGTCATCTTCAATTGTTGAAACGAGTACTACTACTATTTTACAAGAATCCAGCAGCATCAGTTCGAGCAGTAGCAGCATGGTTTCTGAAGCAACATCATCATCGGTAGAAATTTCAGTAACGAGTTCACCTGAAAGAGTGTCGACAAGTGAGACAGCAGTTGGTGTAACTAGCACGGAAACTATTTTGCTGACAAGTCCTACAAGTGTTGCAAGTATTGCATCATCGTCATTAATATCATCAACGTCCGTTCCAATCGACTTAGCAGTTACATCATCATCGATTGTTGAACCTTCGATATTGTCATCTTCAGTTGTTGAAACGAGTACTACTCCTATTTTACAAGAATCCAGCAGCATCAGTTCGAGCAGTAGCAGCATTGTTTCTGAAGCAACATCATCATCGGTAGAAATTTCAGTAACGAGTTCACCTGAAAGAGTGTTGACAAGTGAGACAGCAGTTGGTGTCACTAGCACGGAAGCTATTTTGCTGACAAGTCCTACAGGTGCTGCAAGAATTGCATCATCGTCTTTAATATCATCAACGTCCGTACCAATCGATTTCGCAGTTACATCATCATCGATTGTTGAACCTTCGATATTGTCATCTTCAATTGTTGAAACGAGTACTACTACTATTTTACAAGAATCCAGCAGCATCAGTTCGAGCAGTAGCAGCATGGTTTCTGAAGCAACATCATCATCGGTAGAAATTTCAGTAACGAGTTCACCTGAAAGAGTGTCGACAAGTGAGACAGCAGTTGGTGTAACTAGCACGGAAACTATTTTGCTGACAAGTCCTACAAGTGTTGCAAGTATTCCATCATCGTCATTAATATCATCAACGTCCGTTCCAATCGACTTAGCAGTTACATCATCATCGATTGTTGAACCTTCGATATTGTCATCTTCAGTTGTTGAAACGAGTACTACTACTATTTTACAAGAATCCAGCAGCATCAGTTCGAGCAGTAGCAGGATTGTCGCTGAAGCACCATCATCATCGTTAGAAATTTCAGTAACAAGCTCACCTGAACCAGTGTCGACAAGTGAGACAGCAGTTGGTGTAACTAGCACGGAAGCTATTTTGCTGACAAGTCCTACAAGTGTTGCAAGTATTGCATCATCGTCATTAATATCATCAACGTCCGTACCAATCGACTTAGCAGTTACATCATCATCGATTGTTGAGCCTTCGATATTGTCATCTTCAATTGTTGAAACGAGTACTACTACTATTTTACAAGAATCCAGCAGGATCAGTTCGAGCAGTAGCAGCATTGTTTCTGGAGCAACATCATCATCGGTAGAAATTTCAGTAACTAGTTCACCTGAAAGGGTGTCGACAAGTGAGGCAGCAGTTGGTGTAACTAGCACGGAAACTATTTTGCTGACAAGTCCTACAAGTGTTGCAAGTATTGCATCATCGTCATTAATATCATCAACGTCCGTACCAATCGACTTAGCAGTTACATCATCATCGATTGTTGAACCCTCGATATTGTCATCTTCAATTGTTGAAACGAGTACTACTACTATTTTACAAGAATCCAGCAGCATCAGTTCGAGCAGTAGCAGCATTGTTTCTGAAGCAACATCATCATCGGTAGAAATTTCAGTAACGAGTTCACCTGAAAGAGTGTTGACAAGTGAGACAGCAGTTGGTGTAACTAGCACGGAAGCTTTTTTGCTGACAAGTCCTACAAGTGTTGCAAGTATTGCATCATCGTCATTAATATCATCAACGTCCGTACCAATCGACTTAGCAGTTGCATCATCATCGATAGTTGAACTTTCGATATTGTCATCTTCAATTGTTGAAACGAGTACTACTACTATTTTACAAGAATCCAGCAGCATCAGTTCGAGCAGTAGCAGCATTGTTTCTGAAGCAACATCATCATCGGTAGCAATTTCAGTAACGAGTTCACCTGAAAGAGGGTCGACAAGTGAGACAGCAGTTGGTGTAACTAGCACGGAAACTATTTTGCTGACAAGTCCTACAAGTGTTGCAAGTATTGCATCATCGTCATTAATATCATCAACGTCCGTTCCAATCGACTTAGCAGTTACATCATCATCGATTGTTGAACCTTCGATATTGTCATCTTCAGTTGTTGAAAGGAGTACTACTACTATTTTACAAGAATCCAGCAGCATCAGTTCGAGCAGTAGCAGCATTGTCGCTGAAGCACCATCATCATTGGTAGAAATTTCAGTAACAAGCTCACCTGAACCAGTGTTGACAAGTGAGACAGCAGTTGGTGTAACTAGCACGGAAACTATTTTGCTGACAAGTCCTACAAGTGTTGCAAATATTGCATCATCGTCATTAATATCATCAACGTCCGTACCAATCGACTTAGCAGTTACAGCATCATCGATTGTTGAACCTTCGATATTGTCATCTTCAATTTTTGAAACGAGTACTACTACTATTTTACAAGAATCCAGCAGCATCAGTTCGAGCAGTAGCAGCATGGTTTCTGAAGCAACATCATCATCGGTAGAAATTTCAATAACGAGTTCACATGAAATAGTGTCGACAAGTGAGACAGCAGTTGGTGTAACTAGCACGGAAGCTATTTTGCTGACAAGTCCTACAAGTGTTGCAAGTATTGCATCATCGTCATTAATATCATCAACGTCCGTACCAATCGACTTAGCAGTTACATCATCATCGATTGTTGAGCCTTCGATATTGTCATCTTCAATTGTTGAAACGAGTACTACTACTATTTTACAAGAATCCAGCAGCATCAGTTCGAGCAGTAGCAGCATTGTTTCTGGAGCAACATCATCATCGGTAGAAATTTCAGTAACGAGTTCACCTGAAAGGGTGTCGACAAGTGAGGCAGCAGTTGGTGTAACTAGCACGGAAACTATTTTGCTGACAAGTCCTACAAGTGTTGCAAGTATTGCATCATCGTCATTAATATCATCAACGTCCGTACCAATCGACTTAGCAGTTACATCATCATCGATTGTTGAACCTTCGATATTGTCATCTTCAATTGTTGAAACGAGTACTACTACTATTTTACAAGAATCCAGCAGCATCAGTTCGAGCAGTAGCAGCATTGTTTCTGAAGCAACATCATCATCGGTAGAAATTTCAGTAACGAGTTCACCTGAAAGAGTGTTGACAAGTGAGACAGCAGTTGGTGTAACTAGCACGGAAGCTTTTTTGCTGACAAGTCCTACAAGTGTTGCAAGTATTGAATCATCGTCATTAATATCATCAACGTCCGTACCAATCGACTTAGCAGTTACATCATCATCGATCGTTGAACTTTCGATATTGTCATCTTCAATTGTTGAAACGAGTACTACTACTATTTTACAAGAATCCAGCAGCATCAGTTCGAGCAGTAGCAGCATTGTTTCTGAAGCAACATCATCATCGGTAGAAATTTCAGTAACGAGTTCACCTGAAAGAGGGTCGACAAGTGAGACAGCAGTTGGTGTAACTAGCACGGAAACTATTTTGCTGACAAGTCCTACAAGTGTTGCAAGTATTGCATCATCGTCATTAATATCATCAACGTCCGTTCCAATCGACTTAGCAGTTACATCATCATCGATTGTTGAACCTTCGATATTGTCATCTTCAGTTGTTGAAAGGAGTACTACTACTATTTTACAAGAATCCAGCAGCATCAGTTCGAGCAGTAGCAGCATTGTCGCTGAAGCACCATCATCATTGGTAGAAATTTCAGTAACAAGCTCACCTGAACCAGTGTCGACAAGTGAGACAGCAGTTGGTGTAACTAGCACGGAAACTATTTTGCTGACAAGTCCTACAAGTGTTGCAAGTATTGCATCATCGTCATTAATATCATCAACGTCCGTACCAATCGACTTAGCAGTTACATCATCATCGATTGTTGAACCTTCGATATTGTCATCTTCAATTGTTGAAACGAGTACTACTACTATTTTACAAGAATCCAGCAGCATCAGTTCGAGCAGTAGCAGCATGGTTTCTGAAGCAACATCATCATCGGTAGAAATTTCAATAACGAGTTCACATGAAATAGTGTCGACAAGTGAGACAGCAGTTGGTGTAACTAGCACGGAAACTATTTTGCTGACAAGTCCTACAAGTGTTGCAAATATTGCATCATCGTCATTAGTATCATCAACGTCCGTACCAATCGACTTAGCAGTTACAGCATCATCGGTTGTTGAACCTTCGATATTGTCATCTTCAATTGTTGAAACGAGTACTACTACTATTTTACAAGAATCCAGCAGCATCAGTTCGAGCAGTAGCAGCATGGTTTCTGAAGCAACATCATCATCGGTAGAAATTTCAGTAACGAGTTCACCTGAAAGAGTGTCGACAAGTGAGACAGCAGTTGGTGTAACTAGCACGGAAACTATTTTGCTGACAAGTCCTACAAGTGTTGCAAGTATTGCATCATCGTCATTAATATCATCAACGTCCGTTCCAATCGACTTAGCAGTTACATCATCATCGATTGTTGAACCTTCGATATTGTCATCTTCAGTTGTTGAAACGAGTACTACTCCTATTTTACAAGAATCCAGCAGCATCAGTTCGAGCAGTAGCAGCATTGTTTCTGAAGCAACATCATCATCGGTAGATATTTCAGTAACGAGTTCACCTGAAAGAGTGTCGACAAGTGAGACAGCAGTTGGTGTAACTAGCACGGAAGCTATTTTGCTGACAAGTCCTACAGGTGCTGCAAGAATTGCATCATCGTCATTAATATCATCAACGTCCGTACCAATCGATTTCGCAGTTACATCATCATCGATTGTTGAACCTTCGATATTGTCATCTTCAATTATTGAAACGAGTACTACTACTATTTTACAAGAATCCAGCAGCATCAGTTCGAGCAGTAGCAGGATTGTCGCTGAAGCACCATCATCATCGTTAGAAATTTCAGTAACAAGCTCACCTGAACCAGTGTCGACAAGTGAGACAGCAGTTGGTGTAACTAGCACGGAAGCTATTTTGCTGACAAGTCCTACAAGTGTTGCAAGTATTGCATCATCGTCATTAATATCATCAACGTCCGTACCAATCGACTTAGCAGTTACATCATCATCGATTGTTGAGCCTTCGATATTGTCATCTTCAATTGTTGAAACGAGTACTACTACTATTTTACAAGAATCCAGCAGGATCAGTTCGAGCAGTAGCAGCATTCTTTCTGGAGCAACATCATCATCGGTAGAAATTTCAGTAACGAGTTCACCTGAAAGGGTGTCGACAAGTGAGGCAGCAGTTGGTGTAACTAGCACGGAAACTATTTTGCTGACAAGTCCTACAAGTGTTGCAAGTATTGCATCATCGTCATTAATATCATCAACGTCCGTACCAATCGACTTAGCAGTTACATCATCATCGATTGTTGAACCTTCGATATTGTCATCTTCAATTGTTGAAACGAGTACTACTACTATTTTACAAGAATCCAGCAGCATCAGTTCGAGCAGTAGCAGCATTGTTTCTGAAGCAACATCATCATCGGTAGAAATTTCAGTAACGAGTTCACCTGAAAGAGTGTTGACAAGTGAGACAGCAGTTGGTGTAACTAGCACGGAAGCTTTTTTGCTGATAAGTCCTACAAGTGTTGCAAGTATTGCATCATCGTCATTAATATCATCAACGTCCGTACCAATCGACTTAGCAGTTACATCATCATCGATTGTTGAATCTTCGATATTATCATCTTCAGTTGTTGAAAGGAGTACTACTACTATTTTACAAGAATCCAGCAGCATCAGTTCGAGCAGTAGCAGCATGGTTTCTGAAGCAACATCATCATCGGTAGAAATTTCAGTAACGAGTTCACCTGAAAGGGTGTCGACAAGTGAGGCAGCAGTTGGTGTAACTAGCACAGAAACTATTTTGCTGACAAGTTCTACAGGTGGTGCAAGTATTGCATCATCGTCATTAACATCATCAACGTCCGTTCCAATCGACTTAGCAGTTACATCATCATCGATTGTTGAGCCTTCGATATTGTCATCTTCAGTTGTTGAAACGAGTACTACTACTATTTTACAAGAATCCAGCAGCATCAGTTCGAGCAGTAGCAGCATTGTTTCTGAAGCAACATCATCATCGAAAGAAATTTCAGTAACGAGTTCACCTGAAAGAGTGTTGACAAGTGAGACAGCAGTTGGTGTAACTAGCACGGAAGCTATTTTGCTGACAAGTCCTACAGGTGCTGCTAGAATTGCATCATCGTCATTAATATCATCAACGTCCGTACCAATCGATTTCGCAGTTACATCATCATCGATTGTTGAACCTTCGATATTGTCATCTTCAATTGTTGAAACGAGTACTACTACTATTTTACAAGAATCCAGCAGCATCAGTTCGAGCAGTAGCAGCATGGTTTCTGAAGCAACATCATCATCGGTAGAAATTTCAGTAACGAGTTCACCTGAAAGAGTGTCGACAAGTGAGACAGCAGTTGGTGTAACTAGCACGGAAACTATTTTGCTGACAAGTCCTACAAGTGTTGGAAGTATTGCATCATCGTCAGTAATATCATCAACGTCCGTACCAATCGATTTAGCAGTTACATCATCATCGATTATTGAACCTTCGATATTGTCATCTTCAATTGTTGAAACGAGTACTACTACTATTTTACAAGAATCCAAAAGCATCAGTTCGAGCAGTAGCAGGATTGTCGCTGAAGCACCATCATCATCGTTAGAAATTTCAGTAACAAGCTCACCTGAACCAGTGTCGACAAGTGAGACAGCAGTTGGTGTAACTAGCACGGAAGCTATTTTGCTGACAAGTCCTACAAGTGTTGCAAGTATTGCATCATCGTCATTAATATCATTAACGTCCGTACCACTCGACTTAGCAGTTACATCATCATCGATTGTTGAACCTTCGATATTGTCATCTTCAATTGTTGAAGCGAGTACTACTACTATTTTACAAGAATCCAGCAGCATCAGTTCGAGCAGTAGCAGCATTGTTTCTGAAGCAACATCATCATCGGTAGAAATTTCAGTAACGAGTTTACCTGAAAGAGTGTTGACAAGTGAGACAGCAATTGGTGTAACTAGCACGGAAGCTATTATGCTGACAAGTCCTACAAGTGTTGCAAGTATTGCATCATCGTCATTAATATCATCAACGTCCGTACCAATCGACTTAACAGTTACATCATCATCGATTATTGAACCTTCGATATTGTCATCTTCAATTGTTGAAACGAGTACTACTACTATTTTACAAGAATCCAGCAGCATCAGTTCGAGCAGTAGCAGCATTGTTTCTGGAGCAACATCATCATCGGTAGAAATTTCAGTAACGAGTTCACCTGAAAGGGTGTCGACAAGTGAGGCAGCAGTTGGTGTAACTAGCACGGAAACTATTTTGCTGACAAGTCCTACAAGTGTTGGAAGTATTGCATCATCGTCATTAATATCATCAACGTCCGTACCAATCGACTTAGCAGTTACATCATCATCGATTGTTGAACCTTCGATATTGTCATCTTCAATTGTTGAAACGAGTACTACTACTATTTTACAAGAATCCAGCAGCATCAGTTCGAGCAGTAGCAGCATTGTTTCTGAAGCAACATCATCATCGGTAGAAATTTCAGTAACGAGTTCACCTGAAAGAGTTTCGACAAGTGAGACAGCAGTTGGTGTAACTAGCACGGTAACTATTTTGCTGACAAGTCCTACAAGTGTTGCAAGTATTGCATCATCGTCATTAATATCATCAACGTCCGTTCCAATCGACTTAGCAGTTACATCATCATCGATTGTTGAGCCTTCGATATTGTCATCTTCAATTGTTGAAACGAAAACTACTACTATTTTACAAGAATCCAGCAGGATCAGTTCGAGCAGTAGCAGCATCGTTGCTGAAGCACCATCATCATCGGTTGAAACTTCAGTAACAAGCTCACCCGAACCAGTGTCGACAAGTGAGACAGCAGTTGGTGTAACTAGCACGGAAGCTATTTTGCTGACAAGTCCTACAAGTGTTGCAAGTATTGCATCATTGTCATTAATATCATCAACGTCCTTACCAATCGACTTAGCAGTTACATCATCATCGATTGTTGAGCCCTCGATATTGTCATCTTCAATTGTTGAAACGAAATCTACTACTATTTTACAAGAATCCAGCAGGATCAGTTCGAGCAGTAGCAGCATTGTCGCTGAAGCACCATCATCATTGGTAGAATTTTCAGTATCAAGCTCATCCGAACCAGTGTCGACAAGTGAGACAGCAATTGGTGTAACTAGCACGGAAGCTATTTTGTTGACAAGTCCTACAAGTGTTGCAAGTATTGCATCATCGTCATTAATATCATCAACGTCCGTACCAATCGACTTAGCAGTTACATCATCATCGATTGTTGAAACTTCGATATTGTCATCTTCAATTGTTGAAACGAGTACTACTACTATTTTACAACAATCCAGCAGCATAAGGTCCAGCAGTAGCAGCATCGTTTCTGAAGCAACATCATCATCGGTAGAAATTTCAGTAACAAGCTCACCTGAACCAGTGTCGACAAGTGAGACAGCAATTGGTGTAACTAGCACGGAAGCTATTTTGTTGACAAGTCCTACAAGTGTTGCAAGTATTGCATCATCGTCATTAATATCATCAACGTCCGTACCAATCGACTTAGCAGTTACATCATCATCGATTGTTGAACCTTTGATATTGTCATCTTCAATTGTTGAAACGAGTACTACTAATATTCTACAAGAATCCAGCAGCATCAGTTCGAGCAGTAGCAGCATTGTTCCTGAAGCACCATCATCATCGGTAGAAATTTCAGTAACAAGCTCACCTGAACCAGTGTCGACAAGTGAGACAGCAGTTGGTGTAACTAGCACGGAAGCTATTTTGCTGACAAGTCCTACAAGTGTTGGAAGTATTGCATCATCCTCATTAATATCATCAACGTCCGTACCAATCGACTTAGCAGTTACATTATCATCGATTGTTGAACCTTCGATATTGTCATCTTCAATTGTTGAAACGAGTACTACTACTATTTTACAAGAATCCAGCAGCATCAGTTCGAGCAGTAGCAGCATTGTCGCTGAGGCACCATCATCATCGGTAGAAATTTCAGTAACGAGTTCACCTGAAAGAGTGTCGACAAGTGAGACAGCAGTTGGTGTAACTAGCACGGAAGCTATTTTGTTGACAAGTCCTACAAGTGTTGGAAGTATTGCATCATCCTCATTAATATCATCAACGTCCGTACCAATCGACTTAGCAGTTACATCATCATCGATTGTTGAACCTTCGATATTGTCATCTTCAATTGTTGAAACGAGTACTACTTTTATTTTACAAGAATCCAGCAGCATCATTTCGAGCAGTAGCAGCATTGTCGCTGAGGCACCATCATTATCGGTAGAAATTTCAGTAACGAGTTCACCTGAAAGAGTGTCGACAAGTGAGACAGCAGTTGGTGTAACTAGCACGGAAACTATTTTGCTGACAAGTCCTACAAGTGTTGCAAGTATTGCATCATCGTCATTAATATCATCAACGTCCGTACCAATCGACTTAGCAGTTACATCATCATCGATCGTTGAACTTTCGATATTGTCATCTTCAATTGTTGAAACGAGTACTACTACTATTTTACAAGAATCCAGCAGCATCAGTTCAAGCAGTAGAAGTATTGTTGCTGAAGCAACATCATCATCGGTGGAAATTTCAGTAACAAGCTCACCTGAACCAGTGTCGACAAGTGAGACAACACTTGGTGTAACTAGCACAGAAGCTATTTTGCTGACAAGTCCTACAAGTGTTGCAAGTATTGCATCATCGTCATTAATATCATCAACGTCCGTACCAATCGACTTAGCAGTTACATCATCATCGATTGTTGAACCCTCGATATTTTCATCCTCAGTTTTTGAAACGAGTACTACTACTACTTTACAAGAATCCAGCAGGATCAGTTCGAGCAGTAGCAGCATTGTTTCTGAAGCAACATCATCATCGGTAGAAATTTCAGTAACAAGCTCACCTGAACCAGTGTCGACAAGTGAGACAGCAGTTGGTGTAACTAGCACGGAAGCTATTTTGCTGACAAGTCCTACAAGTGCTACAAGTATTGCATCATCGTCATTAATATCATCAACGTCCGTACCAATCGACTTAGCAGTTACATCATCATCGATTGTTGAACCTTCGATATTGTCATCTTCAATTGTTGAATCGAGTACTACTACTATTTTACAAGAATCCAACAGCATCAGTTCGAGCAGTAGCAGCATTGTTGCTGAAGCAACATCATCATCTGTGGCAATTTCAGTAACAAGCTCACCTGAATCAGTGTCGACAAGTGAGACAGCAGTTGGTGTAACTAGCACGGAAGCTATTTTGCTGACAAGTCCTACAGGTGCTGCAAGAATTGCATCATCGTCATTAATATCATCAACGTCCGTACCAATCGACTTAGCAGTTACATCATCATCGATTGTTGAACCTTCGATATTGTCATCTTCAATTGTTGAAACGAGTACTACTACTATTTCACAAGAATCCAGCAGCATCAGTTCAAGCAGTAGCAGCATTGTTGCTGAAACAACATCATCATCGGTAGAAATTTCAGTAACAAGCTCACCTGAACCAGTGTCGACAAGTGAGACAGCAGTTGGTGTAACTAGCACGGAAGCTATTTTGCTGACAAGTACTACAAGTGTTGGAAGTATTGCATCATCCTCACTAATATCATCAACGCTCGTAGCAATCGACTTAGCAGTTACATCATCATCGATTGTTGAACCTTCGATATTGTCATCTTCAATTGTTGAAACGAGTACTACTACTATTTTACAAGAATCCAACAGCATCAGTTCGAGCAGTAGCAGCATTGTTTCTGAAGCAACATCATCATTGGTAGAAATTTCAGTAACGAGTTCACCTGAAAGAGTGTCGACAAGTGAGACTGCAGTTGGTGTAACTAGCACGGAAACTATTTTGCTGACAAGTCCTACAAGTGTTGCAAGTATTGCATCATCGTCATTAATATCATCAACGTCCGTACCAATCGACTTAGCAGTTACATCATCATCGATTGTTGAGCCTTCGATATTGTCTTCTTCAATTGTTGAAACGAGTACTACTACTATTTTACAAGAATCCAGCAGCATCAGTTCGAGCAGTAGCAGCATCGTTGCTGAAGCACCATCATCATCGGTTGAAATTTCAGTAACAAGCTCACCTGAACCAGTGTCGACACGTGAGACAGCAGTTGGTGTAACTAGCACGGAAGCTATTTTGCTGACAAGTACTACAAGTGTTGGAAGTATTGCATCATCTTCATTAATATCATCAACGTCCGTACCAATCGACTTAGCAGTTACATCATCATCGATTGTTGAACCTTCGATATTGTCATCTTCAATTGTTGAAACGAGTACTACTACTATTTTACAAGAATCCAGCAGCATCAGTTCGAGCAGTAGCAGCATTGTTTCTGAAGCAACATCATCATCGGTAGAAATTTCAGTAACGAGTTCACCTGAAAGAGTGTCGACAAGTGAGACAGCAGTTGGTGTAACTAGCACGGAAACTATTTTGCTGACAAGGCCTACAAGTGTTGCAAGTATTGCATCATCGTCATTAATATCATCAACGTCCGTTCCAATCGACTTAGCAGTTACATCATCATCGATTGTTGAGCCTTCGATATTGTCATCTTCAATTGTTGAAACGAGTACTACTACTATTTTACAAGAATCCAGCAGCATCAGTTCGAGCAGTAGCAGCATTGTTTCTGAAGCACCATCATCATCGGTAGAAATTTCAGTAACGAGTTCACCTGAAAGAGTGTCGACAAGTGAGGCAGCAGTTGGTGTAACTAGCACGGAAACTATTTTGCTGACAAGTCCTAGAAGTGTTGCAAGTATTGCATCATCGTCATTAATATCATCAACGTCCGTACCAATCGACTTAGCAGTTACATCATCATCGATTGTTGAACCTTCGATATTGTCATCTTCAATTGTTGAAACGAGTACTACTACTATTTTACAAGAATCCAGCAGCATCAGTTCGAGCAGTAGCAGCATTGTTTCTGAAGCAACATCATCATCGGTAGAAATTTCAATAACGAGTTCACATGAAAGAGTGTCGACAAGTGAGACAGCAGTTGGTGTAACTAGCACGGAAACTATTTTGCTGACAAGTCCTACAAGTTTTGCAAGTATTGCATCATCGTCATTAATATCATCAACGTCCGTACCAATCGACTTAGCAGTTACATCATCATCGATCGTTGAACTTTCGATATTGTCATCTTCAATTGTTGAAACGAGTACTACTACTATTTTACAAGAATCCAGCAGCATCAGTTCGAGCAGTAGCAGCATTGTTTCTGAAGCAACATCATCATCGGTAGAAATTTCAGTAACGAGTTCACCTGAAAGAGGGTCGACAAGTGAGACAGCAGTTGGTGTAACTAGCACGGAAACTATTTTGCTGACAAGTACTACAAGTGTTGGAAGTATTGCATCATCTTCATTAATATCATCAACGTCCGTACCAATCGACTTAGCAGTTACATCATCATCGATTGTTGAACCTTCGATATTGTCATCTTCAATTGTTGAAACGAGTACTTCTACTATTTTACAAGAATCCAGCAGCATCAGTTCGAGCAGTAGCAGCATTGTTTCTGAAGCAACATCATCATCGGTAGAAATTTCAGTAACGAGTTCACCTGAAAGAGTGTCGACAAGTGAGACAGCAGTTGGTGTAACTAGCACGGAAACTATTTTGCTGACAAGGCCTACAAGTGTTGCAAGTATTGCATCATCGTCATTAATATCATCAACGTCCGTTCCAATCGACTTAGCAGTTACATCATCATCGATTGTTGAACCTTCGATATTGTCATCTTCAATTGTTGAAACGAGTACTACTACTATTTTACAAGAATCCAGCAGCATCAGTTCGAGCAGTAGCAGCATTGTCGCTGAAGCACCATCATCATTGGTAGATATGTCAGTAACAAGCTCACCTGAACCAGTGTCGACAAGTGAGACAGCAGTTGGTGTAACTAGCACGGAAGCTATTTTGCTGACAAGTCCTACAAGTGTTGCAAGTATTGCATCATCGTCATTAATATCATCAACGTCCGTACCAATCGACTTAGCAGTTACATCATCATCGATTGTTGAGCCTTCGATATTGTCATCTTCAATTGTTGAAACGAAAACTACTACTATTTTACAAGAATCCAGCAGGATCAGTTCGAGCAGTAGCAGCATCGTTGCTGAAGCACCATCATCATCGGTTGAAACTTCAGTAACAAGCTCACCCGAACCAGTGTCGACAAGTGAGACAGCAGTTGGTGTAACTAGCACGGAAGCTATTTTGCTGACAAGTCCTACAAGTGTTGGAAGTATTGCATCATCCTCATTAATATCATCAACGTCCGTACCAATCGACTTAGCAGTTACATCATCATCGATTGTTGAGCCCTCGATATTGTCATCTTCAATTTTTGAAACGAAAACTACTACTATTTTACAAGAATCCAGCAGGATCAGTTCGAGCAGTAGCAGCATTGTCGCTGAAGCACCATCATCATTGGTAGAATTTTCAGTATCAAGCTCATCCGAACCAGTGTCGACAAGTGAGACAGCAATTGGTGTAACTAGCACGGAAGCTATTTTGTTGACAAGTCCTACAAGTGTTGCAAGTATTGCATCATCGTCATTAATATCATCAACGTCCGTACCAATCGACTTAGCAGTTACATCATCATCGATTGTTGAAACTTCGATATTGTCATCTTCAATTGTTGAAACGAGTACTACTACTATTTTACAACAATCCAGCAGCATCAGGTCCAGCAGTAGCAGCATCGTTTCTGAAGCAACATCATCATCGGTAGAAATTTCAGTAACAAGCTCACCTGAACCAGTGTCGACAAGTGAGACAGCAATTGGTGTAACTAGCACGGAAGCTATTTTGTTGACAAGTCCTACAAGTGTTGCAAGTATTGCATCATCGTCATTAATATCATCAACGTCCGTACCAATCGACTTAGCAGTTACATCATCATCGATTGTTGAACCTTTGATATTGTCATCTTCAATTGTTGAAACGAGTACTACTAATATTCTACAAGAATCCAGCAGCATCAGTTCGAGCAGTAGCAGCATTGTTCCTGAAGCACCATCATCATCGGTAGAAATTTCAGTAACAAGCTCACCTGAACCAGTGTCGACAAGTGAGACAGCAGTTGGTGTAACTAGCACGGAAGCTATTTTGCTGACAAGTCCTACAAGTGTTGGAAGTATTGCATCATCCTCATTAATATCATCAACGTCCGTACCAATCGACTTAGCAGTTACATTATCATCGATTGTTGAACCTTCGATATTGTCATCTTCAATTGTTGAAACGAGTACTACTACTATTTTACAAGAATCCAGCAGCATCAGTTCGAGCAGTAGCAGCATTGTCGCTGAGGCACCATCATCATCGGTAGAAATTTCAGTAACGAGTTCACCTGAAAGAGTGTCGACAAGTGAGACAGCAGTTGGTGTAACTAGCACGGAAGCTATTTTGTTGACAAGTCCTACAAGTGTTGGAAGTATTGCATCATCCTCATTAATATCATCAACGCCCGTACCAATCGACTTAGCAGTTACATCATCATCGATTGTTGAACCTTCGATATTGTCATCTTCAATTGTTGAAACGAGTACTACTTTTATTTTACAAGAATCCAGCAGCATCATTTCGAGCAGTAGCAGCATTGTCGCTGAGGCACCATCATTATCGGTAGAAATTTCAGTAACGAGTTCACCTGAAAGAGTGTCGACAAGTGAGACAGCAGTTGGTGTAACTAGCACGGAAACTATTTTGCTGACAAGTCCTACAAGTGTTGCAAGTATTGCATCATCGTCATTAATATCATCAACGTCCGTACCAATCGACTTAGCAGTTACATCATCATCGATCGTTGAACTTTCGATATTGTCATCTTCAATTGTTGAAACGAGTACTACTACTATTTTACAAGAATCCAGCAGCATCAGTTCAAGCAGTAGAAGTATTGTTGCTGAAGCAACATCATCATCGGTGGAAATTTCAGTAACAAGCTCACCTGAACCAGTGTCGACAAGTGAGACAACACTTGGTGTAACTAGCACAGAAGCTATTTTGCTGACAAGTCCTACAAGTGTTGCAAGTATTGCATCATCGTCATTAATATCATCAACGTCCGTACCAATCGACTTAGCAGTTACATCATCATCGATTGTTGAACCCTCGATATTTTCATCCTCAGTTTTTGAAACGAGTACTACTACTACTTTACAAGAATCCAGCAGGATCAGTTCGAGCAGTAGCAGCATTGTTTCTGAAGCAACATCATCATCGGTAGAAATTTCAGTAACAAGCTCACCTGAACCAGTGTCGACAAGTGAGACAGCAGTTGGTGTAACTAGCACGGAAGCTATTTTGCTGACAAGTCCTACAAGTGCTACAAGTATTGCATCATCGTCATTAATATCATCAACGTCCGTACCAATCGACTTAGCAGTTACATCATCATCGATTGTTGAACCTTCGATATTGTCATCTTCAATTGTTGAATCGAGTACTACTACTATTTTACAAGAATCCAACAGCATCAGTTCGAGCAGTAGCAGCATTGTTGCTGAAGCAACATCATCATCTGTGGCAATTTCAGTAACAAGCTCACCTGAATCAGTGTCGACAAGTGAGACAGCAGTTGGTGTAACTAGCACGGAAGCTATTTTGCTGACAAGTCCTACAGGTGCTGCAAGAATTGCATCATCGTCATTAATATCATCAACGTCCGTACCAATCGACTTAGCAGTTACATCATCATCGATTGTTGAACCTTCGATATTGTCATCTTCAATTGTTGAAACGAGTACTACTACTATTTCACAAGAATCCAGCAGCATCAGTTCAAGCAGTAGCAGCATTGTTGCTGAAACAACATCATCATCGGTAGAAATTTCAGTAACAAGCTCACCTGAACCAGTGTCGACAAGTGAGACAGCAGTTGGTGTAACTAGCACGGAAGCTATTTTGCTGACAAGTACTACAAGTGTTGGAAGTATTGCATCATCCTCACTAATATCATCAACGCTCGTAGCAATCGACTTAGCAGTTACATCATCATCGATTGTTGAACCTTCGATATTGTCATCTTCAATTGTTGAAACGAGTACTACTACTATTTTACAAGAATCCAACAGCATCAGTTCGAGCAGTAGCAGCATTGTTTCTGAAGCAACATCATCATTGGTAGAAATTTCAGTAACGAGTTCACCTGAAAGAGTGTCGACAAGTGAGACAGCAGTTGGTGTAACTAGCACGGAAACTATTTTGCTGACAAGTCCTACAAGTGTTGCAAGTATTGCATCATCGTCATTAATATCATCAACGTCCGTACCAATCGACTTAGCAGTTACATCATCATCGATTGTTGAGCCTTCGATATTGTCTTCTTCAATTGTTGAAACGAGTACTACTACTATTTTACAAGAATCCAGCAGCATCAGTTCGAGCAGTAGCAGCATCGTTGCTGAAGCACCATCATCATCGGTTGAACTTTCAGTAACAAGCTCACCTGAACCAGTGTCGACACGTGAGACAGCAGTTGGTGTAACTAGCACGGAAGCTATTTTGCTGACAAGTACTACAAGTGTTGGAAGTATTGCATCATCTTCATTAATATCATCAACGTCCGTACCAATCGACTTAGCAGTTACATCATCATCGATTGTTGAACCTTCGATATTGTCATCTTCAATTGTTGAAACGAGTACTACTACTATTTTACAAGAATCCAGCAGCATCAGTTCGAGCAGTAGCAGCATTGTTTCTGAAGCAACATCATCATCGGTAGAAATTTCAGTAACGAGTTCACCTGAAAGAGTGTCGACAAGTGAGACAGCAGTTGGTGTAACTAGCACGGAAACTATTTCGCTGACAAGGCCTACAAGTGTTGCAAGTATTGCATCATCGTCATTAATATCATCAACGTCCGTTCCAATCGACTTAGCAGTTACATCATCATCGATTGTTGAGCCTTCGATATTGTCATCTTCAATTGTTGAAACGAGTACTACTACTATTTTACAAGAATCCAGCAGCATCAGTTCGAGCAGAAGCAGCATTGTTTCTGAAGCACCATCATCATCGGTAGAAATTTCAGTAACGAGTTCACCTGAAAGAGTGTCGACAAGTGAGGCAGCAGTTGGTGTAACTAGCACGGAAACTATTTTGCTGACAAGTCCTACAAGTGTTGCAAGTATTGCATCATCGTCATTAATATCATCAACGTCCGTACCAATCGACTTAGCAGTTACATCATCATCGATTGTTGAACCTTCGATATTGTCATCTTCAATTGTTGAAACGAGTACTACTACTATTTTACAAGAATCCAGCAGCATCAGTTCGAGCAGTAGCAGCATTGTTTCTGAAGCAACATCATCATCGGTAGAAATTTCAATAACGAGTTCACATGAAAGAGTGTCGACAAGTGAGACAGCAGTTGGTGTAACTAGCACGGAAACTATTTTGCTGACAAGTCCTACAAGTTTTGCAAGTATTGCATCATCGTCATTAATATCATCAACGTCCGTACCAATCGACTTAGCAGTTACATCATCATCGATCGTTGAACTTTCGATATTGTCATCTTCAATTGTTGAAACGAGTACTACTACTATTTTACAAGAATCCAGCAGCATCAGTTCGAGCAGTAGCAGCATTGTTTCTGAAGCAACATCATCATCGGTAGAAATTTCAGTAACGAGTTCACCTGAAAGAGGGTCGACAAGTGAGACAGCAGTTGGTGTAACTAGCACGGAAACTATTTTGCTGACAAGTACTACAAGTGTTGGAAGTATTGCATCATCTTCATTAATATCATCAACGTCCGTACCAATCGACTTAGCAGTTACATCATCATCGATTGTTGAACCTTCGATATTGTCATCTTCAATTGTTGAAACGAGTACTTCTACTATTTTACAAGAATCCAGCAGCATCAGTTCGAGCAGTAGCAGCATTGTTTCTGAAGCAACATCATCATCGGTAGAAATTTCAGTAACGAGTTCACCTGAAATAGTGTCGACAAGTGAGACAGCAGTTGGTGTAACTAGCACGGAAACTATTTTGCTGACAAGGCCTACAAGTGTTGCAAGTATTGCATCATCGTCATTAATATCATCAACGTCCGTTCCAATCGACTTAGCAGTTACATCATCATCGATTGTTGAGCCTTCGATATTGTCATCTTCAATTGTTGAAACGAGTACTACTACTATTTTACAAGAATCCAGCAGCATCAGTTCGAGCAGTAGCAGCATTGTTTCTGAAGCACCATCATCATCGGTAGAAATTTCAGTAACGAGTTCACCTGAAAGAGTGTCGACAAGTGAGGCAGCAGTTGTTGTAACTAGCACGGAAACTATTTTGCTGACAAGTCCTACAAGTGTTGCAAGTATTGCATCATCGTCATTAATATCATCAACGTCCGTACCAATCGACTTAGCAGTTACATCATCATCGATTGTTGAGCCTTCGATATTGTCATCTTCAATTGTTGAAACGAAAACTACTACTATTTTACAAGAATCCAGCAGGATCAGTTCGAGCAGTAGCAGCATCGTTGCTGAAGCACCATCATCATCGGTTGAAACTTCAGTAACAAGCTCACCCGAACCAGTGTCGACAAGTGAGACAGCAGTTGGTGTAACTAGCACGGAAGCTATTTTGCTGACAAGTCCTACAAGTGTTGCAAGTATTGCATCATTGTCATTAATATCATCAATGTCCTTACCAATCGACTTAGCAGTTACATCATCATCGATTGTTGAGCCCTCGATATTGTCATCTTCAATTGTTGAAACGAAAACTACTACTATTTTACAAGAATCCAGCAGGATCAGTTCGAGCAGTAGCAGCATTGTCGCTGAAGCACCATCATCATTGGTAGAATTTTCAGTATCAAGCTCATCCGAACCAGTGTCGACAAGTGAGACAGCAATTGGTGTAACTAGCACGGAAGCTATTTTGTTGACAAGTCCTACAAGTGTTGCAAGTATTGCATCATCGTCATTAATATCATCAACGTCCGTACCAATCGACTTAGCAGTTACATCATCATCGATTGTTGAAACTTCGATATTGTCATCTTCAATTGTTGAAACGAGTACTACTACTATTTTACAACAATCCAGCAGCATCAGGTCCAGCAGTAGCAGCATCGTTTCTGAAGCAACATCATCATCGGTAGAAATTTCAGTAACAAGCTCACCTGAACCAGTGTCGACAAGTGAGACAGCAATTGGTGTAACTAGCACGGAAGCTATTTTGTTGACAAGTCCTACAAGTGTTGCAAGTATTGCATCATCGTCATTAATATCATCAACGTCCGTACCAATCGACTTAGCAGTTACATCATCATCGATTGTTGAACCTTTGATATTGTCATCTTCAATTGTTGAAACGAGTACTACTAATATTCTACAAGAATCCAGCAGCATCAGTTCGAGCAGTAGCAGCATTGTTCCTGAAGCACCATCATCATCGGTAGAAATTTCAGTAACAAGCTCACCTCAACCAGTGTCGACAAGTGAGACAGCAGTTGGTGTAACTAGCACGGAAGCTATTTTGCTGACAAGTCCTACAAGTGTTGCAAGTATTGCATCATCCTCATTAATATCATCAACGTCCGTACCAATCGACTTAGCAGTTACATCATCATCGATTGTTGAACCTTCGATATTGTCATCTTCAATTGTTGAAACGAGTACTACTACTATTTTACAAGAATCCAGCAGCATCAGTTCGAGCAGTAGCAGCATTGTCGCTGAGGCACCATCATCATCGGTAGAAATTTCAGTAACGAGTTCACCTGAAAGAGTGTCAACAAGTGAGACAGCAGTTGGTGTAACTAGCACGGAAGCTATTTTGCTGACAAGTACTACAAGTGTTGGAAGTATTGCATCATCCTCATTAATATCATCAACGTCCGTACCAATCGACTTAGCAGTTACATCATCATCGATTGTTGAACCTTCGATATTGTCATCTTCAATTGTTGAAACGAGTACTACTTTTATTTTACAAGAATCCAGCAGCATCATTTCGAGCAGTAGCAGCATTGTCGCTGAGGCACCATCATTATCGTTAGAAATTTCAGTAACGAGTTCACCTGAAAGAGTGTCGACAAGTGAGACAGCAGTTGGTGTAACTAGCACGGAAACTATTTTGCTGACAAGTCCTACAAGTGTTGCAAGTATTGCATCATCGTCATTAATATCATCAACGTCCGTACCAATCGACTTAGCAGTTACATCATCATCGATCGTTGAACTTTCGATATTGTCATCTTCAATTGTTGAAACGAGTACTACTACTATTTTACAAGAATCCAGCAGCATCAGTTCAAGCAGTAGAAGTATTGTTGCTGAAGCAACATCATCATCGGTGGAAATTTCAGTAACAAGCTCACCTGAACCAGTGTCGACAAGTGAGACAACACTTGGTGTAACTAGCACAGAAGCTATTTTGCTGACAAGTCCTACAAGTGTTGCAAGTATTGCATCATCGTCATTAATATCATCAACGTCCGTACCAATCGACTTACCAGTTACATCATCATCGATTGTTGAGCCTTCGATATTGTCATCTTCAATTGTTGAAACGAGTACTACTACTATTTTACAAGAATCCAGCAGCATCAGTTCGAGCAGTAGCAGCATTGTTTCTGAAGCACCATCATCATCGGTAGAAATTTCAGTAACGAGTTCACCTGAAAGAGTGTCGACAAGTGAGACAGCAGTTGTTGTAACTAGCACGGAAACTATTTTGCTGACAAGTCCTACAAGTGTTGCAAGTATTGCATCATCGTCATTAATATCATCAACGTCCGTACCAATCGACTTAGCAGTTACATCATCATCGATTGTTGAGCCTTCGATATTGTCATCTTCAATTGTTGAAACGAAAACTACTACTATTTTACAAGAATCCAGCAGGATCAGTTCGAGCAGTAGCAGCATCGTTGCTGAAGCACCATCATCATCGGTTGAAACTTCAGTAACAAGCTCACCCGAACCAGTGTCGACAAGTGAGACAGCAGTTGGTGTAACTAGCACGGAAGCTATTTTGCTGACAAGTCCTACAAGTGTTGCAAGTATTGCATCATTGTCATTAATATCATCAACGTCCTTACCAATCGACTTAGCAGTTACATCATCATCGATTGTTGAGCCCTCGATATTGTCATCTTCAATTGTTGAAACGAAAACTACTACTATTTTACAAGAATCCAGCAGGATCAGTTCGAGCAGTAGCAGCATTGTCGCTGAAGCACCATCATCATTGGTAGAATTTTCAGTATCAAGCTCATCCGAACCAGTGTCGACAAGTGAGACAGCAATTGGTGTAACTAGCACGGAAGCTATTTTGTTGACAAGTCCTACAAGTGTTGCAAGTATTGCATCATCGTCATTAATATCATCAACGTCCGTACCAATCGACTTAGCAGTTACATCATCATCGATTGTTGAAACTTCGATATTGTCATCTTCAATTGTTGAAACGAGTACTACTACTATTTTACAACAATCCAGCAGCATCAGGTCCAGCAGTAGCAGCATCGTTTCTGAAGCAACATCATCATCGGTAGAAATTTCAGTAACAAGCTCACCTGAACCAGTGTCGACAAGTGAGACAGCAATTGGTGTAACTAGCACGGAAGCTATTTTGTTGACAAGTCCTACAAGTGTTGCAAGTATTGCATCATCGTCATTAATATCATCAACGTCCGTACCAATCGACTTAGCAGTTACATCATCATCGATTGTTGAACCTTTGATATTGTCATCTTCAATTGTTGAAACGAGTACTACTAATATTCTACAAGAATCCAGCAGCATCAGTTCGAGCAGTAGCAGCATTGTTCCTGAAGCACCATCATCATCGGTAGAAATTTCAGTAACAAGCTCACCTCAACCAGTGTCGACAAGTGAGACAGCAGTTGGTGTAACTAGCACGGAAGCTATTTTGCTGACAAGTCCTACAAGTGTTGGAAGTATTGCATCATCCTCATTAATATCATCAACGTCCGTACCAATCGACTTAGCAGTTACATCATCATCGATTGTTGAACCTTCGATATTGTCATCTTCAATTGTTGAAACGAGTACTACTACTATTTTACAAGAATCCAGCAGCATCAGTTCGAGCAGTAGCAGCATTGTCGCTGAGGCACCATCATCATCGGTAGAAATTTCAGTAACGAGTTCACCTGAAAGAGTGTCGACAAGTGAGACAGCAGTTGGTGTAACTAGCACGGAAGCTATTTTGTTGACAAGTCCTACAAGTGTTGGAAGTATTGCATCATCCTCATTAATATCATCAACGTCCGTACCAATCGACTTAGCAGTTACATCATCATCGATTGTTGAACCTTCGATATTGTCATCTTCAATTGTTGAAACGAGTACTACTTTTATTTTACAAGAATCCAGCAGCATCATTTCGAGCAGTAGCAGCATTGTCGCTGAGGCACCATCATTATCGGTAGAAATTTCAGTAACGAGTTCACCTGAAAGAGTGTCGACAAGTGAGACAGCAGTTGGTGTAACTAGCACGGAAACTATTTTGCTGACAAGTCCTACAAGTGTTGCAAGTATTGCATCATCGTCATTAATATCATCAACGTCCGTACCAATCGACTTAGCAGTTACATCATCATCGATCGTTGAACTTTCGATATTGTCATCTTCAATTGTTGAAACGAGTACTACTACTATTTTACAAGAATCCAGCAGCATCAGTTCAAGCAGTAGAAGTATTGTTGCTGAAGCAACATCATCATCGGTGGAAATTTCAGTAACAAGCTCACCTGAACCAGTGTCGACAAGTGAGACAACACTTGGTGTAACTAGCACAGAAGCTATTTTGCTGACAAGTCCTACAAGTGTTGCAAGTATTGCATCATCGTCATTAATATCATCAACGTCCGTACCAATCGACTTAGCAGTTACATCATCATCGATTGTTGAACCCTCGATATTTTCATCCTCAGTTTTTGAAACGAGTACTACTACTACTTTACAAGAATCCAGCAGGATCAGTTCGAGCAGTAGCAGCATTGTTTCTGAAGCAACATCATCATCGGTAGAAATTTCAGTAACAAGCTCACCTGAACCAGTGTCGACAAGTGAGACAGCAGTTGGTGTAACTAGCACGGAAGCTATTTTGCTGACAAGTCCTACAAGTGCTACAAGTATTGCATCATCGTCATTAATATCATCAACGTCCGTACCAATCGACTTAGCAGTTACATCATCATCGATTGTTGAACCTTCGATATTGTCATCTTCAATTGTTGAATCGAGTACTACTACTATTTTACAAGAATCCAACAGCATCAGTTCGAGCAGTAGCAGCATTGTTGCTGAAGCAACATCATCATCTGTGGCAATTTCAGTAACAAGCTCACCTGAATCAGTGTCGACAAGTGAGACAGCAGTTGGTGTAACTAGCACGGAAGCTATTTTGCTGACAAGTCCTACAGGTGCTGCAAGAATTGCATCATCGTCATTAATATCATCAACGTCCGTACCAATCGACTTAGCAGTTACATCATCATCGATTGTTGAACCTTCGATATTGTCATCTTCAATTGTTGAAACGAGTACTACTACTATTTCACAAGAATCCAGCAGCATCAGTTCAAGCAGTAGCAGCATTGTTGCTGAAACAACATCATCATCGGTGGAAATTTCAGTAACAAGCTCACCTGAACCAGTGTCGACAAGTGAGACAACACTTGGTGTAACTAGCACAGAAGCTATTTTGCTGACAAGTCCTACAAGTGTTGCAAGTATTGCATCATCGTCATTAATATCATCAACGTCCGTACCAATCGACTTACCAGTTACATCATCATCGATTGTTGAACCCTCGATATTTTCATCCTCAGTTTTTGAAACGAGTACTACTACTACTTTACAAGAATCCAGCAGGATCAGTTCGAGCAGTAGCAGCATTGTTTCTGAAGCAACATCATCATCGGTAGAAATTTCAGTAACAAGCTCACCTGAACCAGTGTCGACAAGTGAGACAGCAGTTGGTGTAACTAGCACGGAAGCTATTTTGCTGACAAGTCCTACAAGTGCTACAAGTATTGCATCATCGTCATTAATATCATCAACGTCCGTACCAATCGACTTAGCAGTTACATCATCATCGATTGTTGAACCTTCGATATTGTCATCTTCAATTGTTGAATCGAGTACTACTACTATTTTACAAGAATCCAACAGCATCAGTTCGAGCAGTAGCAGCATTGTTGCTGAAGCAACATCATCATCTGTGGCAATTTCAGTAACAAGCTCACCTGAATCAGTGTCGACAAGTGAGACAGCAGTTGGTGTAACTAGCACGGAAGCTATTTTGCTGACAAGTCCTACAGGTGCTGCAAGAATTGCATCATCGTCATTAATATCATCAACTTCCGTTCCAATCGACTTAGCAGTTACATCATCATCGATTGTTGAGCCCTCGATATTGTCATCTTCAATTGTTGAAACGAGTACTACTACTATTTTACAAGAATCCAGCAGCATCAGTTCGAGCAGTAGCAGCATTGTTTCTGAAGCACCATCATCATCGGTAGAAATTTCAGTAACGAGTTCACCTGAAAGAGTGTCGACAAGTGAGGCAGCAGTTGTTGTAACTAGCACGGAAACTATTTTGCTGACAAGTCCTACAAGTGTTGCAAGTATTGCATCATCGTCATTAATATCATCAACGTCCGTACCAATCGACTTAGCAGTTACATCATCATCGATTGTTGAACCTTCGATATTGTCATCTTCAATTGTTGAAACGAGTACTACTACTATTTTACAAGAATCCAGCAGCATCAGTTCGAGCAGTAGCAGCATTGTTTCTGAAGCAACATCATCATCGGTAGAAATTTCAATAACGAGTTCACATGAAAGAGTGTCGACAAGTGAGACAGCAGTTGGTGTAACTAGCACGGAAACTATTTTGCTGACAAGTCCTACAAGTTTTGCAAGTATTGCATCATCGTCATTAATATCATCAACGTCCGTACCAATCGACTTAGCAGTTACATCATCATCGATCGTTGAACTTTCGATATTGTCATCTTCAATTGTTGAAACGAGTACTACTACTATTTTACAAGAATCCAGCAGCATCAGTTCGAGCAGTAGCAGCATTGTTTCTGAAGCAACATCATCATCGGTAGAAATTTCAGTAACGAGTTCACCTGAAAGAGGGTCGACAAGTGAGACAGCAGTTGGTGTAACTAGCACGGAAACTATTTTGCTGACAAGTCCTACAAGTGTTGCAAGTATTGCATCATCGTCATTAATATCATCAACGTCCGTTCCAATCGACTTAGCAGTTACATCATCATCGATTGTTGAACCTTCGATATTGTCATCTTCAGTTGTTGAAACGAGTACTACTACTATTTTACAAGAATCCAGCAGCATCAGTTCGAGCAGTAGCAGCATTGTCGCTGAAGCACCATCATCATTGGTAGAAATTTCAGTAACAAGCTCACCTGAACCAGTGTCGACAAGTGAGACAGCAGTTGGTGTAACTAGCACGGAAACTATTTTGCTGACAAGTCCTACAAGTGTTGCAAGTATTGCATCATCGTCATTAATATCATCAACGTCCGTACCAATCGACTTAGCAGTTACATCATCATCGATTGTTGAACCTTCGATATTGTCATCTTCAATTGTTGAAACGAGTACTACTACTATTTTACAAGAATCCAGCAGCATCAGTTCGAGCAGTAGCAGCATGGTTTCTGAAGCAACATCATCATCGGTAGAAATTTCAGTAACGAGTTCACCTGAAAGAGTGTTGACAAGTGAGACAGCAGTTGGTGTAACTAGCACGGAAGCTATTTTGCTGACAAGTCCTACAAGTGTTGCAAGTATTGCATCATCGTCATTAATATCATCAACGTCCGTACCAATCGACTTAGCAGTTACAGCATCATCGATTGTTGAACCTTCGATATTGTCATCTTCAATTGTTGAAACGAGTACTACTACTATTTTACAAGAATCCAGCAGCATCAGTTCGAGCAGTAGCAGCATGGTTTCTGAAGGAACATCATCATCGGTAGAAATTTCAGTAACGAGTTCACCTGAAAGAGTGTCGACAGGTGAGACAGCAGTTGGTGTAACTAGCACGGAAACTATTTTGCTGACAAGTCCTACAAGTGTTGCAAGTATTGCATCATCGTCATTAATATCATCAACGTCCGTTCCAATCGACTTAGCAGTTACATCATCATCGATTGTTGAACCTTCGATATTGTCATCTTCAGTTGTTGAAACGAGTACTACTCCTATTTTACAAGAATCCAGCAGCATCAGTTCGAGCAGTAGCAGCATTGTTTCTGAAGCAACATCATCATCGGTAGAAATTTCAGTAACGAGTTCACCTGAAAGAGTGTTGACAAGTGAGACAGCAGTTGGTGTAACTAGCACGGAAGCTATTTTGCTGACAAGTCCTACAGGTGCTGCAAGAATTGCATTATCGTCATTAATATCATCAACGTCCGTACCAATCGATTTCGCAGTTACATCATCATCGATTGTTGAACCTTCGATATTGTCATCTTCAATTGTTGAAACGAGTACTACTACTATTTTACAAGAATCCAGCAGCATCAGTTCGAGCAGTAGCAGCATGGTTTCTGAAGCAACATCATCATCGGTAGAAATTTCAGTAACGAGTTCACCTGAAAGAGTGTCGACAAGTGAGACAGCAGTTGGTGTAACTAGCACGGAAACAATTTTGCTGACAAGTCCTACAAGTGTTGCAAGTATTCCATCATCGTCATTAATATCATCAACGTCCGTACCAATCGACTTAGCAGTTACATCATCATCGATTGTTGAATCTTCGATATTGTCATCTTCAGTTGTTGAAACGAGTACTACTACTATTTTACAAGAATCCAGCAGCATCAGTTCGAGCAGTAGCAGCATTGTCGCTGAAGCAACATCATCATCGGTAGAAATTTCAGTAACGAGTTCACCTGAAAGGGTGTCGACAAGTGAGGCAGCAGTTGGTGTAACTAGCACAGAAACTATTTTGCTGACAAGTCCTACAGGTGCTGCAAGTATTGCATCATCGTCATTAATATCATCAACGTCCGTTCCAATCGACTTAGCAGTTACATCATCATCGATTGTTGAACCTTCGATATTGTCATCTTCAGTTGTTGAAACGAGTACTACTACTATTTTACAAGAATCCAGCAGCATCAGTTCGAGCAGTAGCAGCATTGTTTCTGAAGCAACATCATCATCGAAAGAAATTTCAGTAACGAGTTCACCTGAAAGAGTGTTGACAAGTGAGACAGCAGTTGGTGTAACTAGCACGGAAGCTATTTTGCTGACAAGTCCTACAAGTGTTGCAAGTATTGCATCATCGTCATTAATATCATCAACGTCCGTACCAATCGACTTAGCAGTTACAGCATCATCGATTGTTGAACCTTCGATATTGTCATCTTCAATTGTTGAAACGAGTACTACTACTATTTTACAAGAATCCAGCAGCATCAGTTCGAGCAGTAGCAGCATGGTTTCTGAAGGAACATCATCATCGGTAGAAATTTCAGTAACGAGTTCACCTGAAAGAGTGTCGACAGGTGAGACAGCAGTTGGTGTAACTAGCACGGAAACTATTTTGCTGACAAGTCCTACAAGTGTTGCAAGTATTGCATCATCGTCATTAATATCATCAACGTCCGTTCCAATCGACTTAGCAGTTACATCATCATCGATTGTTGAACCTTCGATATTGTCATCTTCAGTTGTTGAAACGAGTACTACTCCTATTTTACAAGAATCCAGCAGCATCAGTTCGAGCAGTAGCAGCATTGTTTCTGAAGCAACATCATCATCGGTAGAAATTTCAGTAACGAGTTCACCTGAAAGAGTGTTGACAAGTGAGACAGCAGTTGGTGTAACTAGCACGGAAGCTATTTTGCTGACAAGTCCTACAGGTGCTGCAAGAATTGCATTATCGTCATTAATATCATCAACGTCCGTACCAATCGATTTCGCAGTTACATCATCATCGATTGTTGAACCTTCGATATTGTCATCTTCAATTGTTGAAACGAGTACTACTACTATTTTACAAGAATCCAGCAGCATCAGTTCGAGCAGTAGCAGCATGGTTTCTGAAGCAACATCATCATCGGTAGAAATTTCAGTAACGAGTTCACCTGAAAGAGTGTCGACAAGTGAGACAGCAGTTGGTGTAACTAGCACGGAAACAATTTTGCTGACAAGTCCTACAAGTGTTGCAAGTATTCCATCATCGTCATTAATATCATCAACGTCTGTACCAATCGATTTCGCAGTTACATCATCATCGATTGTTGAACCTTCGATATTGTCATCTTCAATTATTGAAACGAGTACTACTACTATTTTACAAGAATCCAGCAGGATCAGTTCGAGCAGTAGCAGCATTGTTTCTGGAGCAACATCATCATCGGTAGAAATTTCAGTAACGAGTTCACCTGAAAGGGTGTCGACAAGTGAGGCAGCAGTTGGTGTAACTAGCACGGAAGCTATTTTGCTGACAAGTCCTACAAGTGTTGCAAGTATTGCATCATCGTCATTAATATCATCAACGTCCGTACCAATCGACTTAGCAGTTACATCATCATCGATTGTTGAACCTTCGATATTGTCATCTTCAATTGTTGAAACGAGTACTACTACTATTTTACAAGAATCCAGCAGCATCAGTTCGAGCAGTAGCAGCATTGTTTCTGAAGCAACATCATCATCGGTAGAAATTTCAGTAACGAGTTCACCTGAAAGAGTGTTGACAAGTGAGACAGCAGTTGGTGTAACTAGCACGGAAGCTATTTTGCTGACAAGTCCTACAAGTGTTGCAAGTATTGCATCATCGTCATTAATATCATCAACGTCCGTACCAATCGATTTCGCAGTTACATCATCATCGATTGTTGAACCTTCGATATTGTCATCTTCAATTATTGAAACGAGTACTACTTCTATTTTACAAGAATCCAGCAGCATCAGTTCGAGCAGTAGCAGCATTGTCGCTGAAGCAACATCATCATCGGTAGAAATTTCAGTAACGAGTTCACCTGAAAGGGTGTCGACAAGTGAGGCAGCAGTTGGTGTAACTAGCACAGAAACTATTTTGCTGACAAGTCCTACAGGTGCTGCAAGTATTGCATCATCGTCATTAATATCATCAACGTCCGTTCCAATCGACTTAGCAGTTACATCATCATCAATTGTTGAACCTTCGATATTGTCATCTTCAGTTGTTGAAACGAGTACTACTACTATTTTACAAGAATCCAGCAGCATCAGTTCGAGCAGTAGCAGCATTGTTTCTGAAGCAACATCATCATCGAAAGAAATTTCAGTAACGAGTTCACCTGAAAGAGTGTTGACAAGTGAGACAGCAGTTGGTGTAACTAGCACGGAAGCTATTTTGCTGACAAGTCCTACAGGTGCTGCAAGAATTGCATCATCGTCATTAATATCATCAACGTCCGTACCAATCGATTTCGCAGTTACATCATCATCGATTGTTGAACCTTCGATATTGTCATCTTCAATTGTTGAAACGAGTACTACTACTATTTTACAAGAATCCAGCAGCATCAGTTCGAGCAGTAGCAGCATTGTTTCTGAAGCAACATCATCATCGGTAGATATTTTAGTAACGAGTTCACCTGAAAGAGTGTTGACAAGTGAGACAGCAGTTGGTGTAACTAGCACGGAAGCTATTTTGCTGACAAGTCCTACAAGTGCTGCAAGAATTGCATCATCGTCATTAATATCATCAACGTCCGTACCAATCGATTTCGCAGTTACATCATCATCGATTGTTGAACCTTCGATATTGTCATCTTCAATTATTGAAACGAGTACTACTACTATTTTACAAGAATCCAGCAGGATCAGTTCGAGCAGTAGCAGCATTGTTTCTGGAGCAACATCATCATCGGTAGAAATTTCAGTAACGAGTTCACCTGAAAGGGTGTCGACAAGTGAGGCAGCAGTTGGTGTAACTAGCACGGAAACTATTTTGCTGACAAGTCCTACAAGTGTTGCAAGTATTGCATCATCGTCATTAATATCATCAACGTCCGTACCAATCGACTTAGCAGTTACATCATCATCGATTGTTGAACCTTCGATATTGTCATCTTCAATTGTTGAAACGAGTACTACTACTATTTTACAAGAATCCAGCAGCATCAGTTCGAGCAGTAGCAGCATTGTTTCTGAAGCAACATCATCATCGGTAGAAATTTCAGTAACGAGTTCACCTGAAAGAGTGTTGACAAGTGAGACAGCAGTTGGTGTAACTAGCACGGAAGCTATTTTGCTGACAAGTCCTACAAGTGTTGCAAGTATTGCATCATCGTCATTAATATCATCAACGTCCGTACCAATCGACTTAGCAGTTACATCATCATCGATTGTTGAATCTTCGATATTGTCATCTTCAGTTGTTGAAACGAGTACTACTACTATTTTACAAAAATCCAGCAGCATCAGTTCGAGCAGTAGCAGCATTGTCGCTGAAGCAACATCATCATCGGTAGAAATTTCAGTAACGAGTTCACCTGAAAGGGTGTCGACAAGTGAGGCAGCAGTTGGTGTAACTAGCACAGAAACTATTTTGCTGACAAGTCCTACAGGTGCTGCAAGTATTGCATCATCGTCATTAATATCATCAACGTCCGTTCCAATCGACTTAGCAGTTACATCATCATCGATTGTTGAACCTTCGATATTGTCATCTTCAGTTGTTGAAACGAGTACTACTACTATTTTACAAGAATCCAGCAGCATCAGTTCGAGCAGTAGCAGCATTGTTTCTGAAGCAACATCATCATCGAAAGAAATTTCAGTAACGAGTTCACCTGAAAGAGTGTTGACAAGTGAGACAGCAGTTGGTGTAACTAGCACGGAAGCTATTTTGCTGACAAGTCCTACAGGTGCTGCAAGAATTGCATCATCGTCATTAATATCATCAACGTCCGTACCAATCGATTTCGCAGTTACATCATCATCGATTGTTGAACCTTCGATATTGTCATCTTCAATTGTTGAAACGAGTACTACTACTATTTTACAAGAATCCAGCAGCATCAGTTCGAGCAGTAGCATTATGGTTTCTGAAGCAACATCATCATCGGTAGAAATTTCAGTAACGAGTTCACCTGAAAGAGTATCGACAAGTGAGACAGCAGTTGGTGTAACTAGCACGGAAACTATTTTGCTGACAAGTCCTACAAGTGTTGGAAGTATTGCATCATCGTCAGTAATATCATCAACGTCCGTACCAATCGACTTAGCAGTTACATCATCATCGATTATTGAACCTTCGATATTGTCATCTTCAGTTGTTGAAACGAGTACTACTACTATTTTACAAGAATCCAGCAGCATCAGTTCGAGCAGTAGCAGCATTGTTTCTGAAGCAACATCATCATCGGTAGAAATTTCAGTAACGAGTTCACCTGAAAGAGTGTTGACAAGTGAGACAGCAGTTGGTGTAACTAGCACGGAAGCTATTTTGCTGACAAGTCCTACAGGTGCTGCAAGAATTGCATCATCGTCATTAATATCATCAACGTCCGTACCAATCGATTTCGCAGTTTCATCATCATCGATTGTTGAACCTTCGATATTGTCATCTTCAATTGTTGAAACGAGTACTACTACTATTTTACAAGAATCCAGCAGCATCAGTTCGAGCAGTAGCAGCATTGTTTCTGGAGCAACATCATCATCGGTAGAAATTTCAGTAACGAGTTCACCTGAAAGGGTGTCGACAAGTGAGGCAGCAGTTGGTGTAACTAGCACGGAAACTATTTTGCTGACAAGTCCTACAAGTGTTGCAAGTATTGCATCATCGTCATTAATATCATCAACGTCCGTTCCAATCGACTTAGCAGTTACATCATCATCGATTGTTGAACCTTCGATATTGTCATCTTCAGTTGTTGAAACGAGTACTACTACTATTTTACAAGAATCCAGCAGCATCAGTTCGAGCAGTAGCAGCATTGTTTCTGAAGCAACATCATCATCGGTAGAAATTTCAGTAACGAGTTCACCTGAAAGAGTGTTGACAAGTGAGACAGCAGTTGGTGTAACTAGCACGGAAGCTATTTTGCTGACAAGTCCTACAGGTGCTGCAAGAATTGCATCATCGTCATTAATATCATCAACGTCCGTACCAATCGATTTCGCAGTTTCATCATCATCGATTGTTGAACCTTCGATATTGTCATCTTCAATTGTTGAAACGAGTACTACTACTATTTTACAAGAATCCAGCAGCATCAGTTCGAGCAGTAGCAGCATGGTTTCTGAAGCAATATCATCATCGGTAGAAATTTCAGTAACGAGTTCACCTGAAAGAGTGTCGACAAGTGAGACAACAGTTGGTGTAACTAGCACGGAAACTATTTTGCTGACAAGTCCTACAAGTGTTGCAAGTATTGCATCATCGTCATTAATATCATCAACGTCCGTTCCAATCGACTTAGCAGTTACATCATCATCGATTGTTGAACCTTCGATATTGTCCTCTTCAGTTGTTGAAACGAGTACTACTACTATTTTACAAGAATCCAGCAGCATCAGTTCGAGCAGTAGCAGCATTGTTTCTGAAGCAACATCATCATCGGTAGAAATTTCAGTAACGAGTTCACCTGAAAGAGTGTTGACAAGTGAGACAGCAGTTGGTGTAACTAGCACGGAAGCTATTTTGCTGACAAGTCCTACAAGTGTTGGAAGTATTGCATCATCGTCATTAATATCATCAACGTCCGTACCAATCGACTTAGCAGTTACATCATCATCGATTGTTGAATCTTCGATATTGTCATCTTCAGTTGTTGAAACGAGTACTACTACTATTTTACAAGAATCCAGCAGCATCAGTTCGAGCAGTAGCAGCATTGTCGCTGAAGCAACATCATCATCGGTAGAAATTTCAGTAACGAGTTCACCTGAAAGGGTGTCGACAAGTGAGGCAGCAGTTGGTGTAACTAGCACAGAAACTATTTTGCTGACAAGTCCTACAGGTGCTGCAAGTATTGCATCATCGTCATTAATATCATCAACGTCTGTTCCAATCGACTTAGCAGTTACATCATCATCGATTGTTGAACCTTCGATATTGTCATCTTCAATTGTTGAAACGAGTACTACTACTATTTTACAAGAATCCAGCAGCATCAGTTCGAGCAGTAGCAGCATGGTTTCTGAAGCAACATCATCATCGGTAGAAATTTCAGTAACGAGTTCACCTGAAAGAGTGTTGACAAGTGAGACAGCAGTTGGTGTAACTAGCACGGAAGCTATTTTGCTGACAAGTCCTACAAGTGTTGCAAGTATTGCATCATCGTCATTAATATCATCAACGTCCGTACCAATCGATTTAGCAGTTACATCATCATCGATTGTTGAACCTTCGATATTGTCATCCTCAGTTGTTGAAACGAGTACTACTACTATTTTACAACAATCCAGCAGCATCAGGTCCAGCAGTAGCAGCATCGTTTCTGAAGCAACATCATCATCGGTAGAAATTTCAGTAACAAGCTCACCTGAACCAGTGTCGACAAGTGAGACAGCAATTGGTGTAACTAGCACGGAAGCTATTTTGTTGACAAGTCCTACAAGTGTTGCAAGTATTGCATCATCGTCATTAATATCATCAACGTCCGTACCAATCGACTTAGCAGTTACATCATCATCCATTGTTGAACCTTTGATATTTTCATCTTCAATTGTTGAAACGAGTACTACTAATATTCTACAAGTATCCAGCAGCATCAGTTCGAGCAGTAGCAGCATTGTTCCTGAAGCAACATCATCATCGGTAGAAATTTCAGTAACAAGCTCACCTGAACCAGTGTCGACAAGTGAGACAGCAATTGGTGTAACTAGCACGGAAGCTATTTTGTTGACCATTCCTACAAGTGTTGCAAGTATTGCATCATCGTCATTAATATCATCAACGTCCATACCAATCGACTTAGCAGTTACATCATCATCGATTGTTGAACCTTTGATATTTTCATCTTCAATTGTTGAAACGAGTACTACTAATATTCTACAAGTATCCAGCAGCATCAGTTCGAGCAGTAGCAGCATTGTTCCTGAAGCACCATCATCATCGGTAGAAATTTCAGTAACAAGCTCACCTGAACCAGTGTCGACAAGTGAGACAGCAGTTGGTGTAACTAGCACGGAAGCTATTTTGCTGACAAGTCCTACAAGTGTTGGAAGTATTGCATCATCCTCATTAATATCATCAACGTCCGTACCAATCGACTTAGCAGTTACATCATCATCGATTGTTGAACCTTCGATATTGTCATCTTCAATTGTTGAAACGAGTACTACTACTATTTTACAAGAATCCAGCAGCATCAGTTCGAGCAGTAGCAGCATTGTCGCTGAGGCACCATCATCATCGGTAGAAATTTCAGTAACGAGATCACCTGAAAGAGTGTCGACAAGTGAGACAGCAGTTGGTGTAACTAGCACGGAAACTATTTTGCTGACAAGTCCTACAAGTGTTGCAAGTATTGCATCATCGTCATTAATATCATCAACGTCCGTACCAATCGACTTAGCAGTTACATCATCATCGATTGTTGAACCTTCGATATTGTCATCTTCAATTGTTGAAACGAGTACTACTACTATTTTACAAGAATCCAGCAGCATCAGTTCGAGCAGTAGCAGCATTGTCGCTGAGGCACCATCATCATCGGTAGAAATTTCAGTAACGAGTTCACCTGAACCAGTGTCGACAAGTGAGACAACACTTGGTGTAACTAGCACAGAAGCTATTTTGCTGACAAGTCCTACAAGTGTTGCAGGTATTCCATCATCGTCATTAATATCATCAACGTCCGTACCAATCGACTTACCAGTTACATCATCATCGATTGTTGAACCCTCGATATTTTCATCCTCAGTTTTTGAAACGAGTACTACTACTACTTTACAAGAATCCAGCAGCATCAGTTCGAGCAGTAGCAGCATTGTTTCTGAAGCAACATCATCATCGGTAGAAATTTCAGTAACAAGCTCACCTGAACCAGTGTCGACAAGTGAGACAGCAGTTGGTGTAACTAGCACGGAAGCTATTTTGTTGACAAGTCCTACAAGTGTTGCAAGTATTGCATCATCGTCATTAATATCATCAACGTCCGTACCAATCGACTTAGCAGTTACATCATCATCGATTGTTGAACCTTTGATATTTTCATCTTCAATTGTTGAAACGAGTACTACTAATATTCTACAAGTATCCAGCAGCATCAGTTCGAGCAGTAGCAGCATTGTTCCTGAAGCACCATCATCATCGGTAGAAATTTCAGTAACAAGCTCACCTGAACCAGTGTCGACAAGTGAGACAGCAGTTGGTGTAACTAGCACGGAAGCTATTTTGCTGACAAGTCCTACAAGTGTTGGAAGTATTGCATCATCCTCATTAATATCATCAACGTCCGTACCAATCGACTTAGCAGTTACATCATCATCGATTGTTGAACCTTCGATATTGTCATCTTCAATTGTTGAAACGAGTACTACTACTATTTTACAAGAATCCAGCAGCATCAGTTCGAGCAGTAGCAGCATTGTCGCTGAGGCACCATCATCATCGGTAGAAATTTCAGTAACGAGATCACCTGAAAGAGTGTCGACAAGTGAGACAGCAGTTGGTGTAACTAGCACGGAAACTATTTTGCTGACAAGTCCTACAAGTGTTGCAAGTATTGCATCATCGTCATTAATATCATCAACGTCCGTACCAATCGACTTAGCAGTTACATCATCATCGATTGTTGAACCTTCGATATTGTCATCTTCAATTGTTGAAACGAGTACTACTACTATTTTACAAGAATCCAGCAGCATCAGTTCGAGCAGTAGCAGCATTGTCGCTGAGGCACCATCATCATCGGTAGAAATTTCAGTAACGAGTTCACCTGAACCAGTGTCGACAAGTGAGACAACACTTGGTGTAACTAGCACAGAAGCTATTTTGCTGACAAGTCCTACAAGTGTTGCAGGTATTCCATCATCGTCATTAATATCATCAACGTCCGTACCAATCGACTTACCAGTTACATCATCATCGATTGTTGAACCCTCGATATTTTCATCCTCAGTTTTTGAAACGAGTACTACTACTACTTTACAAGAATCCAGCAGCATCAGTTCGAGCAGTAGCAGCATTGTTGCTGAAGCAACATCATCATCTGTGGCAATTTCAGTAACAAGCTCACCTGAATCAGTGTCGACAAGTGAGACAGCAGTTGGTGTAACTAGCACGGAAGCTATTTTGCTGACAAGTCCTACAGGTGCTGCAAGAATTGCATCATCGTCATTAATATCATCAACGTCCGTACCAATCGACTTAGCAGTTACATCATCATCGATTGTTGAACCTTCGATATTGTCATCTTCAATTGTTGAAACGAGTACTACTACTATTTCACAAGAATCCAGCAGCATCAGTTCAAGCAGTAGCAGCATTGTTGCTGAAACAACATCATCATCGGTAGAAATTTCAGTAACAAGCTCACCTGAACCAGTGTCGACAAGTGAGACAGCAGTTGGTGTAACTAGCACGGAAGCTATTTTGCTGACAAGTCCTACAAGTGTTGCAAGTAGTGCATCATCGCCATTAATATCATCAACGTCTGTACCAATCGACTTATCAGTTACTCCTTCGTTAAGTGTTTTACATTTCACCTCCGTCTCGGACAGTAATATCATTTTCAAGACATCTACCATTGGTCTTATGACTAGATCATTGGATTCTGTGGATCATTTTTCCAGTTATGTTTTTTCCAATTTCATCACTTTCAGCTCCGTTTCACCTCCGACCTCTAGTGTGCTCACTAGCATCTCAGGTATATTTTAGTTTGTATTTATCATCTGAAACTTTTCCTTTTTTGATTTTTCCATTTTAATTTGTTGTGATTCATTATTGCAATACGTAGTTGAAATCAATATGAGCTCTCCTTTTACATCTTTAAGTATCAGTTATGAATGAATATTTGTTTATGTTCAAGAAATAGACGAGTGCATATTAAAGCAACATTCATGCCATTCAAATGCAACATGTTCAAACAATGTTGGATCGTATTCATGTCAATGCAACAATGGATTTAGTGGAAATGGAACTGTTTGCACAGACATCAATGAATGCACAACAGGACAACATAGATGCCATTCAAATGCAACATGTTCCAACAATGTTGGATCATATTTATGTCAATGCAACAATGGATTTAGTGGAAATGGAACTGTTTGTGCCGACATCATTGAATGTACAACAGGACAACATACATGCCATTCAAATGCAACATGTTCAAACAACGTTGGATCATATTCATGTCAGTGCAACAATGGATTTAGTGGAAATGGAACTGTTTGTGCCGACATCAATGAATGTACAACAGGACAACATTCATGCCATTCAAATGCAACATGTTCAAACCACGTTGGATCATATTCATGTCAATGCAACACTGGATATAGTGGTAACGGAAGAGAATGCGGGGGTATGCCTAATTTCATTGTTTCTTATTTTTTTACGTTTTCCATTTAATAGAGAGTCTGAATCATTAGATCTTTCTTCTTTGAGATATTTTTTTTCTTTAATCAATTGTGTCGCTGGTAGCATTTGTTTTTTTTGAATTTGCCTGTTTCAATTTATTCGTAACTAGGACGTTGTCTTTCTCACTGTGCTTGGAAACGGCTTATCTACTAATGGATATTTTGTGAATTAATGTAAAAAATAGAATCCTCTCCCTTCATTTCATTATCTTCTCGTTGTTAAATGTGATAAATAGTTTTTTTATGGAGGAGTGTTTTAATTTTCTATATTTCTCGAGATTTTCTTTGAAGAAAGCCTTGCATTTTCTTCCCGTTATGCTGCAGCTTTAGATATTTCATGGGTGCTTTCTTTTTGTTCTTATAACCTGACTATTTGCTTCAATATACCTTGATATTCAAAAAGACTCTTCTTTCTGAATAATGGCTATTCCCTTAAACAGATATTCCTAGTTTTTGCTTCATTAACAAAAGTTCTTCATTCACATATGAGGTGATCATAAAAGGATTTACTTTGATGTCATCCTACTCCAGCTCTGATTGATACCTTTCATACCTGTTTGATATATATGAAGATATAATGTCACATGTTCCCTCCATTTAAGATTGTTTCGCTCAGTTGCATATCTATCATTTATATTTAATTTAGATATCGATGAATGCCTTGGAAGTCCATGTGACAGTAATGCAGCTTGTGCCAATACTGCTGGCTCCTTCATTTGCACATGTAATAATGGATATACGGGAAATGGCACATCATGCTTTGGTATGTAACGTATGTTTTAGTCTTTGTCTATAATTTGTCCGTAATCTGTCCATAATCTGGTTGTAATATTTTTGTTATCTTCAACATTCTTTTGTTTCAACACGTGTCTGTTTTGCAAATCTGAATATAGTTCTGCAATATAAAAGGTTATATATTTTTACTTCACAGTGCATTCTTAATAAAATGATTTTAATTCACATATTTTTAAACAACTTGTTTGTTCGTTGGATGTAAATGAATGTTTAGAAGTCCTTACCCCTCGAATGCTTATAACCCGAACACGCTAGGTTCTTATATTTGTTCTTGGGCCGATGGCACTTGATGTTCAGCCAGCTTTAAATATTCCTAATTTCAAATGATATTTGAGTGAATTGCCCATAATTAAGTGTAATTTAATGATGCTTATTAATTCGCATAAGGCATCTTTAATTCTCCCATTTTTATTTCGATTATATTTTCTTGCATTTTGAAACGAAATCTTTTAACGTTATCAGTCTAGGAAATTGGTTCCTTTAATTAATGGAAAATGATCTATCTTTAACTGTTCATCAACAGAAAAAATTATTCTTAAATATAAATGTTTACAATTTAAATAAGTATGAACTTTGAAAAAACTGCTAGTGATTGCGTGCCGTGTTGACATCGATAAAAAGCATGGGTTGAATAGTCGCGAATAATCCGTCAATATAGGCATGAAATGAAAAGGATTACCATGGCAAGCCATTAGCTTTATGCAGATTGAATAGTGTTGAGCATAAATCCATGATATATTCATATCTTTAGATCAAGTGAATAGCAAAGTCGTGTGTCAAAAAAGGTCGACACTTTACATTTGCAACTCAGAAGAAATTCAGTAAAAACTTCAAGAGAACCTTTTTAAAAATCCACTCTGAATCTTATCAATTAATGTATTATTTGATGTTCTTTTAGATATCAATGAATGCCTTGATTACAATCTTCATGGATGTGATCATAATTGCACAAATATTCCTGGAAGTCACCAATGTTCATGTCTGCCAGGTTATCATCTAATAAACAACACCAAATGCATCGATATAAATGAATGCCAAGAAGGAAGTCACAATTGCCATCTCAATGCAGCTTGCTTTAACACACTTGGGTCATTCTCATGTTCTTGTAACATTGGCTATACTGGAGATGGCGTATATTGTAAAGGTATGCTCATTAATGCTTGTTTTTTTGTTTAATTTACGCCAAAACATTTTGCTTGCTCATAAAGTTTTATTCTATAATGATAATGGCCGTATATTCGAATGGTAAAAATAGCCGGTTCATGCAGATTCCAGTTGCATGGAAAGTTGTAATCTACAGCAATGGATAAATAATTATAGTATATTTTTTAGTTAACTTTATTTCATAGTTTGATTTAAACTGCAATTTTGTACTAATCAAAAAATGGAATAAACGAAGAAAATAATGCATAATATGAATTTATCATCTTACATGTTACATTAGTTTCACTTGCATTTTCAGTTAGAAACAAATGATTTTTCTAAACGCCTTTGATTCAAACCATATTCAGAGACGTGGATATCATTGAAAAATCTTTAACGTATACAGTCTTGAACCTTGAAAGGGGTATAAAACCTGCATTTTTCATTGTTGCAACAAATGAAATCGCGATTCGATGTTTCATAATGTTCTTAGAGGACGTGAAGAATCGAAGGCTACATTAATGGCTTAAAGTGTTATGTCATTGGATTCTAAGAAGTCATAATAAATTGTAATGACCGTCTATTCATAGATAAATCGAAAAATGCACCAGAATTAATTTCAAATTGTTGTTTTTGCAGAGGATCGTATGTTTATTTATGATGTCAGTCTCTTGCGGAAGTCAATTGACGACAAGACCATCCAAATAAGCGTTCCATCCGGTTTGCCGCTTGGAACTCGACTTTACAAGACCATTTATGTAAGTTACACATTTCAACATTTTAGAAAAGCAAAATGCAAAGCCACTAACTGGTTAACGCGAATGAAGAAGGATGAAAGTGGCGATCGCAAAGATGCTATAAATAGCCTGTTGTTTTTGGCAATGTGACACATATCGAAAGACTTCCAAATGACAGGAAACAATGGCGGTCTATTTATAGAGGGACGCCATTTAGCTTGGTTCATTCGCTTAAAAGTCCACCCACAAGAAAAACAAGGCTTGTCTATGCGTTGCTTACTTTGGTAGTAAAATCTAAAAATATCGCAGCACAATCTTGATAAGCATTGGTTATGGCATCAAATGCCTTAAAATGGCTTTGGAAAGAACATCTCACACAATCTTGATAAGCATTTGTTATGGCATCAAATGCCTTAAAATGGCTTTGGAAAGAACATCTCAAAAATGAATTCATTCACAAGCATTTATTTAGATTAGGATATATTACCGTGTTTTATTATATAGTATATAGATTGTTACGAAGTATGCATTGATCAAGGAATAGCTATCAAATGTTTTATATTTTTTTAATTGTTTACGTATATCAGGAAAGATCCTTAGTTGATTGCTGCAATTAATTTGAGAGTGAAGTTTTTATGAGATTGAAGTCTCTGTAACAATGCCATTTTGTCGTATGTGCAGCTTGTGTCGTACATTTTATTTTAATTTGCACTTTCAATTTTTACCAGGCTTGCTCTAATGGTTACTTGAGCTTTAACAAGCGTTTTTGTGACTGGAACCCTAATTTTGGCATTGGACATGATGTAATTGCAGCGTATTGGCATGATATCGATTTCAGAGATAGTGTTGGTGGGTTTTATGCATCAATGCATGAGAGCACAGCTACGGATGCAATCAGTGTCAAACTTTTCAATCAAACAAATCAATATTTACAGAAATATGCCAACGTAACAAACTTTTCTCCAACAACAGTTATCCTTGGCACTTGGTACAAAGGAACGCCGTATCCATACTATAATTACTTGGACAAGATAGATGTAATATCATCGTTTTTAACCTTTTTAATCCTATTTTACACCTCAAATATTAGTTTTGTTTAGATTGAGTTTCACGATCAAGAGAGGCCATCTTTCCACCTCTGGTTTTTTGCATTCTTTTAGAGACCTTGCTCAGTATTTTAGATACGGACTGTGTTATAAAGAATTGTCAAGTGTCCTGATATAATTGCATCATACGAAGAGATGAAAATTGAAACTTGAATCTTATATTTTGAAATGATTTTCAATCCAAGCGTTACTCTTGACTTTAATTTAATCTTTCTCTTCATTTATGCTAGACTTGTTCATTCTCTTTCTTTCAGCGTGTATATTTTCAAATAAACATTGCAACAAATGGTGCAACAACATATGTCTCATTTGTATATGACGATGATGGGATGCATTGGAATCAAAATTGGATTAAACCTAGAATTGGTTATACTCTTGATAAAGGAAATCAAAGAGAAACGTTTCAGTTGGTCCTTAATCGGGCCGGCAATCCAAGCACATTCAATTTTCATGATTATGTTGGAAATACCAACTATAAAGGGAGATGGTCTTGGAAATTAGCTGATAATTTGGACAACAATGCAGCGAAGTGCTATGAATGGTACGGAAAACAACCGAATGATAATTACATGAATGCAATCAAACGTCACAGTGCCAGTGATTGTCCTTGTCTCTACTGGCAAGTTATTCTGGATCGCCGTTTCAGATTCTCCTCAATCGACTCCAACATGATCTGTTACAATCAAAGGGCCACGTGGTTTTTTATTGGCACATCAGTGTCATATCATACAAGCTGTTGTTACAGTCGACAAGATTGGTTTCTTATAAATGACATCAACCCAGATATTGGTTTAGCAACACAAAAACATTTATCATTGTCATATTCATGGTACTTAATTCGTTTCTTTGGCTTTTATCGACGCTTGTCAAGAAGCACAGCTGTAACAGATGATACAAAAGCCTTTGATTACTGCTGTCAGAAATCATCTTTATGCAACTTGTACACAGAAATGCGACCTGTGCCTACATGTTCTCTATACGTGCCACCGATAATGGGTTTGTATTCCCTTCTAAAGCATTTGAAATTTTCCAAACCTTATTGCTTATACCTATTTTTCAAAAGCGCTAATAGTGACTTACCTAACGTAAGAGCTTTATTAGTTACGCTGCGAATGTCTTTATGTGTTGTACTTCAGGTTTTTTGCTAAAAATTCAAAAGCACCCTGACTAAATACCCATAGTAATAAACTATTATTTTCAAAAGATTAAAAATTAATTTGAATCGATGCTTGATTCCAGCTTCACACAAACAAATTCCATGTAGAACATAGTTTAAAGTTTCACTGCATATAGATTATTAGAGCTTTGACGTGAATCATCTACGAAAACATTTTGTCACAATTGCCCAATATCTCCATTCTTGTAGTATTTTTCTCAACATACATCACTCACTTTAATTATTATTTTTAGCCTTCACATTTGGAGACCCACATATTCGAACTCTAGATGGTCATACATACACTTTCAATGGAATTGGTGATTACATTTTGCTTACTGTAAAGAACAGCTCAGAATTCATCATACACTCACGTATGAGCAAGGCTAGAGTGAATTCAAATTCATCAATAACAGCCTCGAGAGCTACTGTCTTTTCTGGATTTGCAATGAAGACTGACCAAGGAGCTTTGGTTGAATTCTACTTGAACGTAACAAGTAAGTGTGGTATTGTGACATTTCAATCCTTTTGTCTCAACTTAAGCGGTTATTCTTCAAAACAAGGCTTGACGTCGTATGACATTACAACGGGATAATTGTAGCAACAACAACGCGTCTAAGAGGCTGCTGTAGCCTTACGAATAGATAGATACGATCCTTGATCGAAGGCAAATACGAATGTTGGATTGGCATTTGCAATAAGTTCACATCCAAGGATTTTATGTACTATTTGCTTGTAGTTTTGTCACAGAAGATTGATATTAAAGCAGTATTGTTCCACCCAGTTTCGTTTTCAATGCATTTTAAAATCCAACACTGTTGAATTTTAGACGGCGCTGTACAGTTGTTTGTAAACAAGAACAATTATTCAACAACCTACTTCAGTTCAACCCAATCCATAAATGATACCGACATCGTATATGGCACCACAGGAAACAAAACACAGCTCTCTGTAACCTACGATTCTGGTGTGGGTGCGATCATCGATGTATTTGAAAGCCAGTTAACCATTCAAGTGACGTCATCGACTTCATATGTAAACAAAACACTTGGTTTGCTTGGTGTTAATAACAATGATATCAATGATGATTTTACAAGGCCAGATGGATCAATTATACCAATCAATTCAACGCAAGAACAAATCTATTATCAATTTGGAAAACTTTGTGAGTCTCATTTAGAATTCTGCTTCAACTCTTTATCTCTTCCTTTAACTCTTTTCTTGTTAAAAACAAAGTTATTTATTAAGTTTCATGTCTGTTTATTGTCAGTGGTGGACAAAGGTGTAACTATTTCGATAGTTTACAAAACTACATTCCTTGAGTAAAATGAAGGCCTTTGCCACACTATCAGGCACCAATGCATAGCTTGTAACCGTGTATCTATTACTATAGCTATTTATTTCAATTTCGCTGTCAGTGATTGAAAAGGAATGCGACGCTATTTTAAACAAACTTTGCAGACCGGCCTAACATTTATAAGACTGGGCGTCCTGGCTGATTATCATATGCAAATCGTTTAATTGAATTGACACTTTTGAATTGGGGCTTTGTAATGTCTTTGTAGTATTTGTTGTCTATTACTAGCTCTTATCGACAGAATCTTGTTTTAAAGTTGCACAGACAAAAAGAATTATAACCCAGCTGACTCAAAGTACCTTTCATGGGTGCTGAATGTATATTTTAGATGTTATTTTTCGCTTGACATTATTCTAGAAGGTTTTAGCAATGCGAGATGGTTTCTTTATGGGTTATCCTGCTATCTACTCGATTTATCTAGGTTTTTCTTCAAATTTGCAGCAAATCGATTTGAGGCATTCGAAATGTGTTTTCACAGATAACTCTACTTCTTCTTCTACTACTTCTTCTCCTTTCGGCTGTTCCCTATTCAGGGTCGCCACAGTGCGTTCTTTCTCTCTACAGCAGTCAATTTTTGGCATCCTCCCTCAGTATTCCCTTTAAATCCATGTCCTCCTTCACTGACTCCATCCACTTTCTCTTTGGTCTTCCTCTCTTCCTCCTTCTCGGTAGTTCCATCTCTAGCACCCTCCTCCCCACATAGTCCATAACCATTGTATATAAATAAATCAACTATTTTAATTTGTTAACTCACTCTCACTTTTTATTTAGACTATATTAGCATGAGCATTATTAATAAAGCTGACAAGAACCGTACCATATAAATGTCGTGCAATCCGTTACCATCTGTTTGAAAGATATATTCTAGATGCCATCTCGACTTTTCAACTACCGATTTAACTGCAGTGTTACTATCGTAAATTGACACAACAAACATTATATCATTTACCAACTTTTTATGAAATGCATTATATAATATGCTCTTGAGTTTCAATTTAATTCGCTGCTTTGCATCCATCCTTTCAACATTCTTGCTACAGCGCGATTAGAAGTCACATGAAATAAGCATCTTTAAAATAAAAATATTTTTTTCGATTCTGTACTTAAGTAATCAAAAGATACTAGCTATTTATACAACACTGTTGTTGTATGCCTTGGTTTATTTCTTCATCATTTCGCTAATTCATTTATTATTTGCTGATTTATTTACGCCGTTTTACTTTCCAGGGAATGTAACAAGCAACGATTCATTGTTCTCGCTTTCTGATCCTGAATATAATGCTTCATTTGTTCCTGTGTTCTTTGATAACGTAGACCAGCTTTTTGGCAATGACACTGAACTGCAACGAAATGCAGAAGCAGCTTGTGGCTCTAGTAATTTCCAGTGCTTGTTTGATTATGTTTTGACTGCTGATAGCCAAGCTGTTAAAGAGTCACAGACATCGCTACAGGAATTCCAAACAGAAGAAAAGATTTTAAGTAAGTTCATTTTCTATGCTAAAAAGTACATATTTATCAATAAAAAGTAACAAGAATAGGTTATATCTTATTTCGATGAACAGAAGCGATGAACAAAAGCGTAGAATATATCAAAAGATTGTAATGGCTTTCAACTTCATTCAACATTCAATTTTTAATTTTCTGATCTGTCCTAAATAAACCAACTAGCTAATATTTAGCATCTCCTGTGGTGGCTCAAGTCTAAGTTCATACCTAGTGATCATGATGTTATATGAATAATCAATTTTCATTGGAAACTCCTGCCTAGATTGCGATATTTACGTAGAAGTTTCACGCTTTGATGAAATACTCAGCACATAGAAAGTAACAAATTATCACTTGTTAATCAGTTTTACCATTGCTCAACACTGCTCATAGTATTATAGTGAAAGTAGTAATAATCTGCAGGACTAACGCTAATGATAATATGATATTTACTTATGATATTATAATATTATGCAATAATAGTGACTAATCTCTTTTCATTAATTTTCATTTAATAATTTTCATTACTACTGTTATTAATCTGTGTCCTGGTTAATGTTTATTATAAGAAATTAAAAATTATTGAACATTAGAAACTATAAACTATGAACTTGGAATCAATAACTGTACTTTTGAGCATTCTAACACATGTGTTTGTTAATTCCTTTTAACTCGTATCGTTTATGGTGATACAATCGTTTGGGTCCAAAATAAAAAAGTGCCTCGTGTCTCATATTCATCCTTCAATGTATTGTATAGATGCATCTTCAAAACCCTAAAATGAATTGTTTATTCTTTTGTAGGATTATACCCACCTACGATCCAAGGACCAGCTACACATACCGTTACTTACCAACAGACATACAGCTTCCAAATCTTGGCTGCAAGCAACATTTCAGCCACACTCAGATATTCAATGGAAACAAATGGAACAAGTTTAAGCGTCGATCCAAGCAAAGGCAATGTAACTTGGTTTGTCAACAGCACTGATTTCCGTTTGAAATACATCGTGACTGATTCAAATAATAACTCAGCATCATTGTCTCCTACTGTTACTTTATGCTATTGTCTCAACGGTGGAACTTGCAATCCTGCTGTGGCTAATAGTTTATTTGATTCTTTAAACAATTTGATGATTTATGGTGAATGTACATGTTCATCTGGTTTTACTGGTGCTTTCTGCCAGACTCCGACCAGCTACTGTCTTCAAGATCCTTGTTTTGAAGGAGTAAATTGTACAGACAATGTTACATCCCAGTCAGCTGTTTGTGATCCTTGCCCAACTGGGTACATTGGAGATGGACGAAAATGCTTTGGTATGATAATTTGGCCTTGATAAAGTTTGATCTTTGTACCCATAATGAAGATTCTTAAAACTCAGCATAACACGTGCATCAAGAATAGACAATTACCCTTTCTTACACGCACATTAGTGTGGTATTTTCATTTGGTAAATGAAACTATAAATACAAATATTTAGCTACAAATTAATATACCACAACTAATTTAGATAGTTTCAAATGGTTTTCATATTGCTACTGATCTAAACTATAAGAGTTTAACCTTCTAGCCAACATAACAAACTTCTTTGTTGCTCTTCAATTTGTAACCAAACCAGATGCTCTGCATTTAATAATGCCAATCAAGTAGATCAAGGCTGAGGGGCATTCCACATCATAAATCTATATAATTTACGATCGCTTTTGAGAATTTGTAATATTATGTTTTTTGCTCCTGGACGTTCATCATAATCTCTTAAACGCTTATTTATTACTTTTTGAAGTTGAATAGAATATTCTGCCTCATAATTTTACTCATTTCTTGTTTTAGACTTTGATGAATGTGTGAACAAGACCGACGGATGTAATCAAATTTGCACAAACTTTCTCGGTGGCTACAACTGTTCTTGTCATTCTGGTTATATGTTGCAAAACAAGACATATTGTGCTGATATTGATGAATGTACATTAAACACACATAATTGCAGCTCATTGGCTACTTGTACCAATACACCTGGTCTTTTTAATTGTACTTGTAATGCTGGATTCACTGGAAATGGAACATTTTGCCAAGGTAACTTTATCCTCTCCGTTGGCTTTAGTCTGTTGTTTTCTGTAAGTTTTGACATGTCCTCAATGAACCATGCAGATAATTTTTAGCCCAATTGTATGATGCGCTGCTCTAATCTTCCCTTAGCTGGTCTATGGTATGCTTTTTTATCAATTTTTGGCCTATTTTAAAACGGGAAGGACTCGCTCAACTAAATTTTTTTTTTAATCTTTTGAGCTTAACTTTGCAATATGCTCATTCATCGTTTCATTTAGCCGAAGAGCCACACTTGCAGTGGATATGCTTTTTTTATGCCATTTGATGATAATAAAAGTTATAATCATCATAATAAAATCATTAATAATAATTATCCTTTCCTATTCTACATTGCTCTTTTATCACCTAACTCTGATCCTCTTTTGCTCTGTTTTGGTCTGCTCTGTGGCTCTCTTTCGGAAATAATTATATTTTGCTTGGCTTAGCTACGCTGCAGATTTTTTAACTAACTTTTACAATATTTTTTTGCGATTTTAGTCTATTTCTATCATTGACAGATATAAATGAGTGCCTATCACCAAGTACAAATGCTTGTGAACAACTTTGCAACAATACTTTTGGTGGCTACAATTGTTCCTGTAGGAGTGGTTACAACATTTTGAATGCAACACATTGCCAAGATATTAATGAATGCACATCAAACACCACCAACAATTGTCAACAGTTATGCAACAACACAATTGGCAGTCATTTTTGCTCTTGTAATGCAGGTTTCCAACTGTTGAATGCAACTCATTGTACAGATATTGACGAGTGTGCCTCCAACAGCACTAACAATTGTCAGCAACTTTGTAACAATAAAATAGGAAGCTACAACTGTTCATGTACACGAGGTTATATGTTATTAAATGCAACACATTGCAAAGATGTTGACGAATGTGCAGCCAATGCCACCAACGACTGCCAACAAATTTGCAACAACACGGTTGGGAGCCATTTCTGTTCTTGTAGAGAGGGCTTTCAATTGTTGAATTCTTCGCATTGTACAGATATCGATGAATGTGCCTCAAACAGCACCAACAGTTGCCAACAACTTTGCAGCAACACCATTGGAAGTTATAGTTGCTCATGTAGACAGGGCTATAATCAAGTGAATGCAACACATTGCACGGATGTTGATGAATGCGCATCAAATAACACCAACAACTGCCAACAGATCTGCAACAATAACATCGGTAGTTATTCGTGTTCTTGTAGAGCTGGTTACCGAGCATTGAATGCAACACATTGTACAGATATTGATGAATGTGCCTCAAACAGCACCAACAGTTGCCAACAACTTTGCAGCAACACAGTTGGAAGTTATAGTTGTTCATGTTTAGCAGGATACACATTATCACAATCAACTCTTTGCTTGGATAATAATGAATGTACCAATGGTACTCATAGCTGTCACTCAAATGCAACTTGTACCAATGTTCCTGGGTCATTCTCATGTAGATGTAGAGCTGGATTTTCCGGCGATGGATTCAATTGCACAGGTAATTTCTCCTTTTTTTAGCTGATGTAGTGTGACCAAAACACACAGGATTTTATTTTTCTTATATCTTGGTATTCATGTTTGCTTTATTTCGCGTCATAGAAATTGCTGAACCCTTCACACGGCAAATCAGGGCATCGGTGATTCATTTTTTCGGTCATCACAGATAGATAAGCAATATACTACGAAGCAAAGAAACTTTTATTTTTCATGTGCCCTTCTAATATGAATGTATATTTTAAAGCTTTCGCCATTTTTCCTGTGTGCCTGTAACCCATAAGTTCTCTTTATCTAATGGCAGGAATTTATGAACAGCCGTTGAAAAAAATGTAATTTAGTCTCTACACCAAAGAGTAATTGATTGCGTACAACCTTGACAGTGAATAATCAGAAAGCGATTTCAGAATCTTTAAGAACTATTTAAACGCCTTACTATACACAAAATTAGTTTCTTTGTAAAAGCTACTTTGCTAATTTCGGTCTTGACATCTTTTCGTATGTATAATTTTTACGTCGACTTTTCAGTAAGCAGATGAATTTCAGTTTGTATTGGTTGCTTTTCTTTGCCTTATTAGCTGCCATCTACAGCCCATAAATCACGTTGTACCATCAGAATGACTTTAAAAAGGAATGACACTAGATTTTCCAGGCTGTCTCTAACTTTTTAAACAAGCGATCAAGATCAAATGACATTTCTTTATTAAACATTGAACTAAGTGACATACTTCTCTTTCTTCTTTTTGCATAACCCATTTCATTTTTTCACCGATTGAGCCATTGACTAGATACCAATTATGCTGATATTTATATCTGTATTGTAGACATTAATGAATGTGAGCCAAGTAATGCCGATTGCCATGCCAATGCAACATGTTCAAATACAATCGGTTCGTATCTTTGCTCCTGTATATCTGGATTCAGTGGAGATGGAAAAACTAATTGCGCTAGTAAGTATTGACTATTAAGCTTAACGTTTTGAATTTATCAAAAGGTTTTGGTCGACACCTTATAAAAGATTATGCTCTCTGCTTTCAACTACTAACGATTTTCTGTTCTTTTCAGATGATACCATTTGTGCCTCACTTGATGGATGCCATGCTAATGCTGTTTGCTTCAATGATAATGGAAATCATTCATGCCGTTGTAATGTTGGCTACACAGGCAATGGAACTATCTGCAAAGGTACATTTTATGACCTATAGATTATATCTCAATGCCATATTTCCCACGTTAAATTTTGCGCGAAATATTTTGCTTCTTCTGATTCTCTCTATTCCATTTGGAGGATCTAATAGATTCGAAAATTGTATTCCATCCGCATCATTGTATGTCTTTAAAGCGAAACGTGAACTTTAGGTACTTTCTCAAACTTCAGGAAGATTAAGATAATCCAGTGAACTAAGCATATCATTAACTAATCATTAATTATTTTCCAAGTTACGACTCGGTTTTCTTTGTAACTAGGATAAAATCCTTCTAAATTTACAACATCTACAGCTACAATATTACTAGAACGTACAATAGATACTGATAGGTTATTTTTAATATTTTTACAGTTGTACTTTTACATTTTCATTTCCTCTTTTTCATTTTCTCTAATTTTCAATTGCTAAGACTCTCTTCGTTTTCACAATCACATATTGCAAATAAAATTAATCTTTGACCAAAATCCGTACTTATACAAATAGTAGTATCATTTCAGATTCCAATTTGCTTAAGATTCTAATAGTTTCCATCTATTGTCCAGTAATATATAATTAATTTGTCTAATGCAAAATTTTTACTGCAATTCATTCCATATATTTCGAACCATCTGCTGATGCTACTACTGAATAAGCGTTCTTAACTAAGAATGATAATTCCTCATTACTTACCATACCCTAGCTAAAGCTCTGTCCTCCATTAACTCACAAAAATTATTTATTTAAAATACTTTTACAACTACTTCTATCTTCTAGACATTGATGAGTGCGTAACCAACACCGATTCTTGTCACCAAAATGCAACGTGCAACAATACCGCTGGATCTTATACCTGTACTTGTGTAACTGGTTATACAGGTAATGGAACAGATTGCGTAGATAAAAATGAATGCACAACAGGACAGCATTTATGCCATTCAAATGCAACATGTTCAAACAATGTTGGATCATATTCATGTCAATGCAACAATGGATTTAGTGGAAATGGAACTGTATGTACAGACATTAATGAGTGTACAACAGGACAACATTCATGCCATTCAAATGCAACATGTTCAAACAATGCTGGATCATATTCGTGTCAATGCAACAATGGATTTAGTGGAAATGGAACTGTTTGCACAGACATCAATGAATGCACAACAGGACAACATTTATGCCATTCAAATGCAACATGTTCAAACAATGTTGGATCATATTCATGTCAATGCAACAATGGATTTAGTGGAAATGGAACTGTTTGCACAGACATCAATGAATGCACAACAGGACAACATTTATGCCATTCAAATGCAACATGTTCAAACAATGTTGGATCATATTCATGTCAATGCAACAATGGATTTAGTGGAAATGGAACTGTTTGCACAGACATCAATGAATGCACAACAGGACAACATTCATGCCATTCAAATGCAACATGTTCAAACAACGTTGGATCATATTCATGTCAATGCAACAATGGATTTAGTGGAAATGGAACTGTTTGCACAGACATCAATGAATGCACAACAGGACAACATTTATGCCATTCAAATGCAACATGTTCAAACAATGTTGGATCATATTCATGTCAATGCAACAATGGATTTAGTGGAAATGGAACTGTTTGCACAGACATCAATGAATGCACAACAGGACAACATTTATGCCATTCAAATGCAACATGTTCAAACAATGTTGGATCATATTCATGTCAATGCAACAATGGATTTAGTGGAAATGGAACTGTTTGCACAGACATCAATGAATGCACAACAGGACAACATTTATGCCATTCAAATGCAACATGTTCAAACAATGTTGGATCATATTCATGTCAATGCAACAATGGATTTAGTGGAAATGGAACTGTTTGCACAGACATCAATGAATGCACAACAGGACAACATTTATGCCATTCAAATGCAACATGTTCAAACAACGTTGGATCATATTCATGTCAATGCAACAATGGATTTAGTGGAAATGGAACTGTTTGCACAGACATCAATGAATGCACAACAGGACAACATTTATGCCATTCAAATGCAACATGTTCAAACAATGTTGGATCATATTCATGTCAATGCAACAATGGATTTAGTGGAAATGGAACTGTTTGCACAGACATCAATGAATGCACAACAGGACAACATTTATGCCATTCAAATGCAACATGTTCAAACAACGTTGGATCATATTCATGTCAATGCAACAATGGATTTAGTGGAAATGGAACTGTATGCGAAGACATCAATGAATGCACAACAGGACAACATTTATGCCATTCAAATGCAACATGTTCAAACAACGTTGGATCATATTTATGTCAATGCAACAATGGATTTAGTGGAAATGGAACTGTTTGCACAGACATCAATGAATGCACAACAGGACAACATTTATGCCATTCAAATGCAACATGTTCAAACAATGTTGGATCATATTCATGTCAATGCAACAATGGATTTAGTGGAAATGGAACTGTTTGCACAGACATCAATGAATGCACAACAGGACAACATTTATGCCATTCAAATGCAACATGTTCAAACAACGTTGGATCATATTCATGTCAATGCAACAATGGATTTAGTGGAAATGGAACTGTATGCGAAGACATCAATGAATGCACAACAGGACAACATTTATGCCATTCAAATGCAACATGTTCAAACAACGTTGGATCATATTTATGTCAATGCAACAATGGATTTAGTGGAAATGGAACTGTTTGTAGCAACATCAATGAATGCACAACAGGACAACATTTATGCCATTCAAATGCAACATGTTCAAACAACGTTGGATCATATTCATGTCAATGCAACAATGGATTTAGTGGAAATGGAACTGTTTGCACAGACATCAATGAATGCATAACAGGACAACATTTATGCCATTCAAATGCAAAATGTTCAAACGTTGTTGGATCATATTCATGTCAATGCAACAATGGCTTTAATGGAAATGGAACTGTTTGCATCGTGGTATCAACGCTAGTTACAACATCATCAACTGTACCAGTGGCAACATCAGTATCAACACCAGTGACAACATCAATGATAACGCCAATGACAACATCAATATCACCACCCTTTACAACATCAACAGTGCAAGTGACACCAGCAATGATAACGCAAGTGTCAACATCAACAGTGCCAGTGACAACATCAATAATAACGCAAGTGACAACATCAACAGTGCCAGTGACAACATCAATAATAACGCAAGTGTCAACATCAAGAGTGCCAGTGACAACATCAATGATAACGCAAGTGACAACATCAATATCACCACATGTTACAACATCAATAGTGCCAGTGACAACATCAATAATAACGCCAGTGACAACATCAATGTCACAACCAGTTACAACATCAGCAATGCCAGTGACAATATCAGTTTCAGCGCCAGTGACAACATCAATAATAACGCCAGTGACAACATCAATATCACCACCAGTTACAACAACAACAGCGTCAGTGACAACGTCAATATCAACGCCAGTGACGCCATCAATAATTACGCCAGTGACAACATCAATATCACCACCAGTTACAACAACAACAGCGTCAGTGACAACGTCAATATCAACGCCAGTGACGACATCAATAATTACGCCAGTGACAACATCAATATCACCACCAGTTACAACATCGGCAGTGCCAGTGACAACGTCAATATCACCACCAATTACAACAACAACAGCGTCAGTGATAACGTCAATATCAACGCCAGTGACGACATCAATAATTACGCCAGTGACAACATCAATATCACCACCAGTTACAACATCGGCAATGCCAGTGACAACGTCAATATCAACGCCAGTGACGCCATCAATAATTACGCCAGTGACAACATCAATATCACCACCAGTTACAACAACAACAGCGTCAGTGACAACGTCAATATCAACGCCAGTGACGACATCAATAATTACGCCAGTGACAACATCAATATCACCACCAGTTACAACATCGGCAGTGCCAGTGACAACATCAATATCACCACCAATTACAACAACAACAGCGTCAGTGATAACGTCAATATCAACGCCAGTGACGACATCAATAATTACGCCAGTGACAACATCAATATCACCACCAGTTACAACATCGGCAGTGCCAGTGACAACGTCAATATCAACGCCAGTGACGACATCAATAATTACGCCAGTGACGACATCAATATCACCACCAGTTACAACAACAACAGCGTCAGCGACAACGTCAATACCAACGCCAGTGACAACATCAATAATAACGCCAGTGGTAACATCAATGTCACCACCAGTTACAACAACAACAGCGCCAGTGGCAACATCAGTATCAACGCCAGTGACAACATCAATATCACCACCATTTACAACAACAACAGCGCCAGTGGCAACATCAATATCAACGCCAGTTATGACTACAGCATCAAGGAGGATGACAACATCAGTTTCAAAATCAGAGATGACATCTTTGTCAGTTCCAGATTCAACAGCAGTGACAACTGTTAATCCTGTTTCAACCTCTGCTCCAACCCAACCAGGTTGGTCCCTAAATATGAAATCCCCTTTGCTTGCTGTTGCTTTTTATCAAAACTTCCTCATCCTTTTTACTGCAAACATATTTCAGTTTGAAGTTGAAACAAACGAATTAGACAGGTCTTTATCTTAGTTTAAATATATTATTTTGACTTTCAGCATTACAATTTTGTTATGTGTTGACTATTAGATTTGCTCATTTTTACATCAAATTTTGACTGTCAATACCCATTCACAGGCGTATGTCAAAGCAATCCTTGCAAGAATGGAGGAACATGTCAGTTGGTGAACGGAAAATCAAAATGCACATGTCCAAATGGATTAACTGGTGCAACATGCGAAACTCGTATGCTAAACCTATTATTTTTCTCTATTATGCCTATTATGCCAATTAGAATTAATGGTGTGACCTTGTCTTTTGGTATTCTTGTCATGTTTGATAATATGCTTGCCCTTCGAATTTACTCTTTTCAGTCATCTGTTGCTATACTTGAAATTAATTTTGTTACCATTTTATTGTATGTAACATAAGATTCTAGGGGTACATTGCACACATTAGAGCAATGTATTTGAAAGAAAAATGATGACTTTTTCAATGAGGGTCTATTTCGAGGAGCATTTAATTGTCGATATTTTTCCTTTATTCACTTGCTCTTTTGCGTTACTTTTTCGGCCATTGTCATTGATTGAAAGTAAGATAATTTTTGTGCAATTTTTGCAGAGCTGTTAACATTGGTTGGAAATGCAACGTTGCCCTCTTTAACATTGAATGGAATAGCAATTAATTTGACATCATCGAAAACAAAAGATGATCTGAACAATAAAACATCTCAGCTTTATATCGATTTACTCAATCTAGCTCAGCCTGAGGTGAGTAAACTATTTGTTTTCAATGATTAATTCCATCACAACTGATTTAATAATGATAATTATAACAATAATAATGAATAATGCTTTCTTAATCTCAGTTAAAAACTGTATTTTAAGCATCAAATTCTATTTTAGTTTGCCACAGAGCATATTTTTACTTTCTGTTTAACTGTTTAATACGAATGAATCCAACTGGTGAATGCTTCTTGATGTATCACTGTACGTTTTAGGCATCTGAAACCCGAGTACTTCATTACTGACTTAGCTCTCTCTAACTCTCAGTATTTTCTGCATCTTCCTATGTTCGTTTTTGTATTACGTTGCATATCTGAGCTCATCTTTAGTACCACGCTGTAGACAGTTCTAAAAAAAAGGAAAGGAAAAAAGTAAAAGGATATTTATATAAGGTTACAAGATGTTATGAATAAGATAAGATTTTGCTACCCCATACTGAATTTTGATATTATTGATATCAATAATAATTATAGAGAAGATTATACAGTTGAAATTTAATGATGTCACATTTTCAACTAGTTTTTCCTGTAATGTTCATTTACTTTTATTATTTTTGCTCATTTGGTCACTTAACGAGATTCAGAGATTAACAAATAATAGCCACAAGATAATCATAAAGTTTGAAATCAGCAGAAAAACTGTCATTAAATGCAAACGGATAAAAAAATTGGTCTCTTGGGAACAAGTTAAATAATTAAATCAGATCTGTTGTTTGTTTTATACTTGAATGTATTTGAAAATGTTTTGACGTAATGTGAATGGTCTGCTACCATTGAAGTCTTAGATGGGTGTGCATTTGTGCACTGCCAGCAATAACGGGTGCTTTTTGGCCAAAATCTCTGCTCCAAAAATTTCTTACATAAAACCATCTTCTACACAGTTTTCATCCTCTTAAAATAAGGAATTAATTGCCAAGTTACAATATAGTGTAGGCATTTTCCAGAGAAACTGTTGCCCTGGTCTATTCGTTTCCAATTTACTGATACAAATACGATTTGATAAATATATATGTGTTTAATCTTTATTGATCAACCATATTGCTGACTATTCTTTTCAAATTTGATCGTTTTCAGCTTTACCAGAAATTCAAGGCCGTTAGACCTGGTGTCGATGCAGTGAAAATTACTGGTTTCAGGTAAATGAAATATTTGTTTAAAATTATTTTATAAAAAATAAGATATTGCATGTAATGAAACTCTCAAAGAGTTAGAGGCAGACTTCCATGATGCTGTAAACGGCTCACTTCATTTTTAAAAAATTAAATATTCCATATATTATTGTTATGTTAAGATATTCCATGTTTCTGATCCACTCGGGTTCTGATCCACTCGGGCAAGTGGGCCCGCGCTATATTATTATATTGAGATGTTCCTGTATTGTTGATATTAACATTTATTGATACAAATGTTGATATTAATAAATGATGACATGTTTTGTCATAATATTGTGAACAGGAACAAGTTTAACATAAATTGACACATTGCATGAAATACTAATGGTTAAGAATGAATCACCACCTAATTTGATGCATAAAATAAGTTTCTAAACAACAATCAACCATTGAAATATGAATAACAAATTCTGGAAATACCCCTAGGTTGAAATAGCTTTAAACACGTAGAATGAATGCACGCATTTAATGTAAAAATGCCTTGAAATTTACTTATTCAAGTATTCAAGTTTCTTTTAAATTTGTAAAGTTGTAGGAAAAAGCGTTTTTTTCCAAAGCCTCTTGGCCTGCAATCTAGACTCACTGCTTCTGTATTTAATTTCCACTTAATCAATTCAACTGACCTCATTTTTGTTTTTATAAAATAGGATTGGCAGTTTGATAATCGATTTCCAAGTAACCTTCACTAATTTCCTCAATGAAACTATCAACGAGTTAGAGGCAGTCTTCCACGATGCTGTAAACGGCTCACTTCTCGGTGAAGTAGCGAGCGTATATTTGACAGGTTAGTTAACCTTTTTTAAGTTTTGTGTCAAGGCTGAATATTGAACAGACCAGCAAAGCTTTTCTTTCATTCTGCTTTTAAATTTTGTCCTCTGTTGAAATGATAAAATAATCTATGCATAACTTGCCAATTACAAACTACCTTTGTAATTGAGATGTTTGCAATTGTAATTTTATGGAAAATGAAATAAAAATCCGATGTTTTTAAATGAAATATTACTAAGCAAGTTTGACACAAAATTCTCATGATTTCTTTCCAACGGCCTGTCTTACAAATGCTCAAATTCGTGTCGTCAGCATTGTGTTGTTAAATCTTGATGAAAACGCTTCCTGAATTCCTAAACAAAAGCTTTTTTATGCATTTATATGAGACTTATTCACCCGGAATCGAGATAAGCCAGCAATCGGTTGTTTATTTTACTAATGCAGTTTTCTTTCATGTGCACAACAACGCATGTTTAAATCACTTCTGTTTCTTTGCTTGCATCTTTGAATTTTTGACTGTCTTGCAAAATGGCAAAGAATAAAATCAACTGTAGCTTGATATTAATACCATTTTGCGACGGCATCTAATAGTATTTATCGATAATATATAGATTTATTTTTTAATATTTTCAAAATAATTTTACATCAAATATTTAAAGTGACTTGGTGGAAGGTATGATTTTCAATGTTTCTTTTCAGATTACAATGAGTGTAGCTCCAGCAACTACTGTGATAAAAATGCCATCTGTACCAATACTTACATATCTTTCACTTGCGCATGTAGCAAAGGATACTCTGGAAATGGATTTGTTTGTTCCCAAATAGAAAAAGGTGGGCTAGATAATTTATAGTTATATCTATATTGATATCAATCCTTATCCAGTTAGAAGCAGAATATCATTAAAATGTACTAAAACCGTTAGATTATACGTTTTTCTTGCAATCATTTATTACAATCATACATTTAATATAATGGAAAGAAAGATTTCACCCTTCATTGATTTCTTAAAGTAACTCAGGAAGGATGCCATCTTAGAATCGGAAGGAAGAATAAGTTAAGTCAGTCTCGGTATTCTAGAGGTTGCGTGGGGAGCATGCTGATTTTCTAATGGCTTTTAGGAACCACTTTTAAATCTAAATGATTTATTTACTAACCCAAACAATGATTTCCTCATACATGGAATATTCCTTCTTTCGCTCTATGATTAAATTTGATTTTTTTTCAGATTACCGTTCGCTTGCAATTGCCATATCAGTCACAACTTTGTGTTTGCTTTTCTTGTTATTTTTATTGATCCTTCTTGCAAGAAGAAGAAAGAATAAGAAAAGGTGAGCTTTTTCGTTTCAATTTTGTTGTTGCGTTTCCTTATATTTCAATTTAAATCGCGCGGTTTTTTCTCAATCAATTTTTAATTTTCCATTAAATTTCAATTTTCGTTTTTTATTTTCTTCTAACAGGCATGGTTTTGATCACACATTAAATTTTGTGATTGACCCAAAAATGAGAGCTCGTCCTGTCAATTGTCCAGATCAAGCAACACCAAGTGGTTTTGAGAAAACAGAATTCGCAAGAATACCTCCCGAGTTCTTCTATTCAATCGACGATAATGAAGCAATATAATAAAGACAGAATATATTAAGAAAATTCATCAGTTTAGTGAGATTTACTCATAACCCCCTGCAGACGCCACATGGCGCAGTATAAATTAATGTAAATCAAGGAAATACCTGGGGTAATGATGTCAAGATTTCCAAAGATGAGCAAACAACATCCTCTTTAAGTTTATGGAAACAAGGATATTTCCTATAACTATATACCCCCGTGCAAAATTTGCTTCCCCAGTTATCTGTATGTGAGTTCCAAATGGCTTCAGGAGGCAACGAGTTAAAGTGTTACATGTAGGAAAAGGCGGAGATTAAAATTTCTGGCAATCTAGTATTTTTTATAATTTTGCAAATACATCGTATATAAAAATGTTAACGTGGATTTTTTAGCAGCATAAAATGTGATACGTTGTAATCTTATTAACAAGTAGCTAATTTTAACTAATAATTTGACTACAAGTTTGCTTTCGAAGCTATTTCTAAGCACCAATCATCAGGCAGTTGAGAACAGCTACATTGAATATCCGCTATCTTGAGCAATTCTCATCATTTTTTCAGCTCCAATTTTTGCCTAATACTATTAAACTGTCATCACATGCAAAAACGAGCTATGCTTGTTGCTGATGATACTGTAAGAAATGCAACAGAAATGATGTAAGAGATGGTTGCTCTTTCTTACATAAAGGAATGATTTGCAATTATCGGTTTTGGCGAGTACCCCAATCAATCACAATAATTGTACCACACTGTAGTGAACTTCATTGTGTTTTTCTAGAGTATTTTCAATTATATTCCCTATTTTCATTGTTCATCAAGAATGGCTTTCATTGAAAGCTCGTTAGGTTCATTTTTTGTTCTTGAAATGTCGCTCCCTGATTGCTAAAGTTGATTTTTTTCTTATAACATATGCTACTTCGAGCAAATTTCCATTGTCGGTAGTTATCGTCATTGCAAAGATTGACTTTGATTAATCTCTCTAAAATCTGCATGGAGTCTTATTGCATCTAGAGCAACACCCAAACAAAAAAAATAAGCAATTTATTTTGGTTTTGTTTAAGTGGGTAATCGTTTGCAGGAAAAGCAAAATATAAATCTCATTTGTAACGATGAAATCATAAGAAATTAAAATTTGAACTTCCCCCTATATCTATCAAGATCTAAATCAATATTTTTCACTGCAGTGTGACGTCAGCTATTTCTTTTTTCAATTTTGGGGTTCGGGTATCAATTGAATCTGAATTTGAACTAGCTTCTCAATGCAAGCTTACATATTGAAAACTTGTTAAATCATTTGATTAACGTAGATGTACTTATTAATTTTCTGGGTATCTTAACATGCCCTAACTTTTCATCAATGTCTGTTTGCTAACATGGTTATAACAAATGGTTGACCATGACGCGGGGTAGTGTATATGCGAAATATTTTCATATTGTTCTATTCCAAGGTTAAATTTATTTGTATGCAAGAGAATTTGTTAAAACTGTGCCTGAAAATTATTTAACTTTATTCGTTGTGCATTCAAGGGTTTTATTACGTAAAAATATCCAAACTTTTCTAATGCGTCTAATATATTTTTTTTAATTATTAAAATTTGAAAAAGTGATGCCTAAAGGCGGTCTTTGGACACCCATCCTCAAATGAAAGATAATTCATATTTCATTACTAAAAGGTATCAAGGGTGAATATCAATAAATGTCAAAATCTTGAATACTTTTTTGCATTAAAAACAGAGAAGGAAATTTCAAATGAAAGCACTTTAAGATAGCGTTTTTTTTCTCTTTATAAAAACCAAAAATTGCATTGGCATCATTTTTGTCGTTGAAAAATGATAAATAAACTTCACTCATTTTTATTCAATTTTAGGTAAAAAGGTAAGAATAGATTTTTGAATTAATACTGCAGTTTTTATTCAGTTTTTTCTTCATATTTGACCGCTTAGCTATAGCAAATATAGGGGCTAACAGAACAAGTAATCAAAATAAAATCTTAAAATAGACTTACAGAATATCAAAGATGAAGGAGTTAAGAAGTAGAAGTAATTAAATGTCATAAAAAATCAGAAATAAAAAAACACCCGCCAAAAATAATTGTTTCATAAGATCTTGAGCCTGACAATATCCTTAAAATATTCTTAAATTTCACCAATTTTGAGCCTCATTATTCTTATAAAATTTATTCTTATGAAAAATAAGTGTATTGAAAATGGACTATATTCGAGCTTTTATCCCATTTTTTGTGACTTTGTTTCACATACTTTTTGCTTTTACTTTTTTTCCTCTACACTTCTTAATATCGTCTTCAATATGAAACCGGCCATACAGGGAAACACCTATTGTAACAGCACATTTTATAATGGTGAATGAATTAGCATTGAAAATAAAAAGGTTCCATTTTAAATTTTATGACAGCATTTGCAATATTAGTTAGCCTGGGTTAAGCTCTCTTTATAGGGACAAATTTGCTCAGGTTTCAAAGAAAGCTGTTATGTTCGCCAAAGAAAGGAACAGATATTTTTTTCCGAATGGAAAGAGCACGCATCAGTAAAAAGAAACATAGTTCACTGGAGGCAGAGACGTAGCCAGGAGTTATAAATGGGGGAGCCAATTTTGGCAGGTTCACATAAAAAATAGTTCTGTGTCTTCCCACCTAATGGGTACGTGGTGAAGACTACAAAATAAAAGAATTTGATAGTTTTGGGAACGGCGCAGAGGCGTTCTGCTTTTGTTTGTGCTCAAAATTGTTAGTAAAGCATTAATAAGTTTTGTTCTTTTTCAAAAGGGAGATGGAGCGACAGCTCCTATGGCCCCCTTGGCTACGTCTCTGACTGGAGGGAGGCGTTTGTAAAAGTGTGTTTCTCTGATACGAAATGGCTTGTTTTAAAACAACGCACATACAAAACAATAGTTGATGAGGCAGTTTCAGAGATAGTCAGAAGATTTGCATAAAAGCAAAAGGCTATACCAAGATCTAGCTGCACTTGAGACACGATGCTTCAAAGTAATTGAAAACATGCCTGAAAAGGGACATCAATGTCCTTTCAAACATATCCAAATTAGTAAGCAACGCAAACATTGGGTAAGCAACTCTCTGAGAAGAGCGTTGGCACTTTATAAATTTCACGATGCCATATCTTCTTTTCGTACCACAAAATTTCTTAGAGACATTGACTTTATGACTATATCATATGACATTGTTGCCATGGAAGAGGAACAAAAAGATTAATATAAAGTGCAAGAAGAATGAGCAAGAGACTGCCCTTGTTGGAAACGGCGATACTGCATATAACTTACAAATACTTGATGACATTGAGTTTTAGGCACATTTCCTGTGAGAGATAACCCAGTAAACAGAGTATATTATAAAAAAAGATCGCGGTAAACCCTAAGCCAGTCTCGCCTTTACATGTAGAATGGCCATTCTCTCTACGGAATTAAGAACCTTTCAAACTATCAAAAAAATTGTTGAACGTTTGACTCAGACTCTAAAAATCTAAAAAAGGAGGAATGTAGATATTTTATACATCATCATGCAGATTTACTGAATCATACGCAACTGGTTGATCTTCGTCAATTCGTTGCGACCGATTCAAATCTTAAATAAGGTAATTTTTGCAATGATTCCTCTTTAACAAAAGGTTTGATTAAATGAAACATCATTTCACTTATTGCAATAGCATTGAAATTTGGTTCTTCAAAGCGGCCACACACAACTACGGTCTGGCCACGTCCCACGGGCCCTTGCTGACCCATAGCGCCACCCAAGAAAAGGAGTGCCAGTCCGCCCTTGTCCAGCGTTATTTGTGCCGACAGTCAATCCATAGTCACAGTTACCCAAGGAGCAAAAGGAACACGACAAATGCCCAGGCCTTACTTGCAAAGGGCCGAACATGAGTTATCCATGTTAAGGAGTCATTCAAGTTAATGTACACCCGGATAAGTTTCTCTCCCTTGAGAAATTAGGATGCATCAGCTGCACTGCATGGCAACGCACTTCTCGAATCCTCCTATAGACGCAGAAATTTACTTAAATCTGCAGTAAATTCACGGTTTCACTTCCATTGTAGCACAAATACCCCCTATAACAAACTATATTTTCGGTGACAACATGCTTAAAGGCTGATTTCCACGAGGCGAATATTTTGTCGCGAAGTTGCAGCGAAATGGATCCGGGCATGCGCTGTGAGCTTTGAGATTTCGCAGAGAAATTGCCGCGAATCCTTGTCTTGGCACTCACTTTCCAAAATGGTTCGCCACTGTTCCCTTTATTACTACTTCGTAAAATAAATTTTTAACAAGTCGTATTCTTTAATTTACTTTAAGTTAAATATTTCACGTAATACCCTAGTTTTTGTTTCGGGTTGTATAGATAGAACATTGCTGTGCCTGGTGATCCCTCTTCTTGTTGTTGTATTCCAAGAATGGCTGATAATAGACTCTGATTTTGCCCAGATAGTGCGTCGATTGGCAGTGAAAAGTTGAATTGGTTGCTGCTACTTGACGCCATTTTTATAGTCTAGTCGAGTCTCTACACCCTTCGCTGCGAAAAAGTAGGAATCTATCCTACTACCAGCGAATTCGCTGTAAATCGCCGCGAAATCTCGAAAAAGTCACTACGCATGCCCAGTACCAATTTCGCAGCGAAATCGCCCCGTGGAAATCAGCCTTAAGGTAGCGAAGACAATTTCCTCCTCACAAAAAATAAAGACTTTGAATAGCCAATTGGAATATCTCGATTCCCTCATATTTTCAGGGGGTTCCGATCCCAAAGCTTTTTGCGTTTGTGCCTATGTGTACCGTAAAAACTTTCTCCGAATTCATGACCATTCGGAGAAAGCAGGAAGATCCCGAAGTTTCTCTGGCCATAGCGCCCCCCTTCCAATGAGAATATTACTCATAAGGGTTACAGGTAAGCTTCCCATAGTACGTGATGAGATTTCTTTGTACTGAAATCTAAAGTAATCATGCATCATTTCAACCTACGCAGTGCCGTATTCTTTGCCTTTTATATCAATGCCTAGATACAAGCCTCAATACTCTTAATGCACGTTTTGTTGAATTCTTGAGACATGACTAAGAGAATTAAATAAAAAGAGTACTTTCAATTCAATACGTGGCTATACTATTTTGTTGGCATGGAAATGCATTCAAAATGACACCTAATCCGATTCCCAACGATAAAATCCAACAAAGGCAGAAAGTATTCAAAAAATTCACCACCATGGCAAAGTTTGCTAAACAATTTTTCCGTGAAACTGTCTTTGTATTTGACTGTGTGAACTCTAGATCCACGGAACAATGTATGTTAATCAGTGTATAAGAGAGAGTAGTAATTGGTTCATCAAAAAGTGTTTAAAGTTCAATGCTGAGTTTTAAAATCATTAAAAATTACGCAATTTCGTTTTGTTGAGACACAGCATTCTACCAAAACAAAAACATCTGCATTTAAGAATTTTGTTGCTTAACTAATGAAGAAAGACACTAACCATTCAATTTTACCGCCACTATCTTATTCTTGGGATGGCCTTTTTTTAATAACACAATCTGATTCAGTTAATCCTGTCCAATCTAAACTGAATACAGAACAATTCCAATTGAGTAATTTTGGTTTTGTTTGGTACTCAAATTCTAGCTTAATTATAAATAATTACAATAAGCTAATAAATACCAACTAACGTAAAAAATACAAACTAACAGAACAATATGAAGCAATACTATGTATATATATATAAGGTCGAAAACTAAGATGAGCTATATAAGTTATCTATCTATGTGATGTATTCTAGATTTGGTACATACTGGGTGCATAATTTGCAAGTAAATAGAATCCTACTTTGTTTTAAAATAGTTGAAGATTTCTAGAATGTTTACATTTCTAATTTCAGTCGGTATACTGTTCCAAATTTACTAACATATGTAAGAAAAACTCTTTCAGTTCGATTTAGCGAAAAAGACTCGTTTCTGAGGGGATATGAAGACTCATGAATTTGAAAATACATTCATCAGATCTGGATGTCGATCTAGCGCTTAGCAGGTTAATACTTATTGAAGAAATGAAAATATTAGAAAATAAACTGGTAAGCACTGCCATATTGCCAAGTTTTATGCACTTATTACGTAGTTAGTTTATCAAAGTTTATCAAAGGTTAGAATATCAGTTTAATACCAGACACGCATGGCTATGCAGATTAGATCCAGTAGTGAACTGGCAGGCTGTTTCATTATGCTTCTTAGGAGTGTCTGGCGTAAAACGAATAGTTGATACATGAAAAGCAAAAGATTAGAAGCAATGAAAATTAAGCAAAACAGAAACTTTTTGATTTCATTTTCTTTGAAATCGGTGATTTGTAACTCCTTTTCAACCCCCGTCCCGCAAACACATTTTTTAGCTCCCTCCCCCCGTCTCGCAGCCTTTCTGGCATCAACTATTTTGGCAGTCAAATCATCCATTTATTTTTTCATTATGCAAAGTGATTTACCATATTACTAGCTTTCCTTAAAGAATTACGAGATCAAAAAACTAAACAGCGTTTTGTTAAATCCAATTAGCTGACGCTAATCAGGTTACTTATAGCACCTTTTGGGTACCTCGGCAACTATACAGAAAAATTTAGCTTGGTTGGAGACCCCAAATCCTTTATGCCAAACGGCGAGTTATATTGACAATTTTAGAAAATGCACTATTTTGATTATACAACTATATTATCATACATCTCTGTTTCTTGCAGTTCTAGGGCACACCGTTCTGAGGAGTGGTGGCAGGGGGGCTCTAGGGGATGGAACTCTACTCCAGGGCCTCAATACAATGTTCCCCGTGGTATTTGTTTAACTCTTTTCGATTATTTAACTGATTTGATGACGTTAAAACCAACACTCCCCGTCTCCTGAAATAGCCCCACTGGAGAATTAATATGAAGTATATGTCCTTAACGTTCTAATGTTTTGCCCCACACCGAGTGCCTCCTTTAGATACAACATTTGGAACAAAATTTTCTGGAACCACATTTACGCCTTTGCATGATAATAAATAAAATTGAAAATGACTATTAAACTGTAAAGTAAAAAGTTTTGGAATTAATTTTTTCAACTTTTCGTGTGTGTGGAGGATAGAGTACCGATAATATGCATCTTATTTGCCAATATTGTGGACCTTTGAACAAGAGAAAACTACAGTGAATAAGAGGGAAGATAAAAGGGGTTAAGACTTGAAATGCAGCCAGAGAGAACCTTACAGTTTATCGATATTGACGGCAAGGACGGGGTGAAAGATACTGATGGGGACATCTCTTGCTTTTTTACCTTGAAAGGGGCTTTACAAGAGTTCGGTAAACAAGAGGGGGCATGGAGAGGGCCCGGCAAAGTTGTGAATAAATGGTGAGTAGCGGGGTGGACTGTCCAGGAGAAATTCTTTCCCAGAAGAATAACTGCTTTGATAATCAGCTTTGGTGATTTCTGTTCATAAGGCAATCTGTTTGCGTATGGTAGAGCCCCGACAATATTTGAAAGTAGAGGGAGGCCAACATTTGATTGTAAAAATTTTCTACGGCCAACATGATGCGATGCCTTTCAGAGCTGAAAAGGGGGGGATCGTCGTAATCGGAGGCCCTGACTTTCGGGCGGTCCAAGGTAGACACTCCGCATATCTGTGATAGGCTCTTGGCAATGAAAAAATAATTCTAGCTACTTCATTACTGTTATAGCAGCCAGAAGGCCACAGTTCAGTTCCATGGTTTTAATGCAGTTATAAATCTATAAATCTATACAGAGTTTCTCTTGATACCGCTAAATGTATAGCAGATTGAATTACCACGAAAAATGTGTTATTATTAGTATTATTATCATTACTATTGTTATCATTTTTATTTATTATGTTATTGTCACTTCTGATATTATTGCGCCTTCGTGCATAGCGGCCTAAACCTTAATTGGGTAAACAAATAAAATGCTTGCGTGGTATTTTGCTACTCCTCTGCATTGCATGGTTACAGAACGGCAAAACTCCTTTTCAAAGGGTCTTTGAATATGAAATTCCTGCTTAAAGTTTAGCCCTTTGTCCTTTGCTATATTGAATTATGTACTCACTCCGCTCTTACATCAAGGGAGTCTGCGCGTTCGATTCTTCCACGGTAGATTTCTCTCTATTATTTGCTATTCAATGCATTACAAAGAAATTAACTTTGCGTATCTTACGTTTTACGAACAGAATTCAGGAGATTCAGATTGAGTATGTGGCCAGTACCAGTAGAAATATGAGAATTAGTGATTAAAAAACATGTATAACTCTTATAAATATATACTACTTCTTCAACTCGTGGCAATAGTGCTATTGACAAACATTTCTTTTGGTGCTGGTGAGTAATTTTCTTATTTTCTTTGCCTTTCCATTCTATGATCTCAACAATAGCCTGCTAGTTTCTTTATTGGCTGGAAAGATATTGCATATGAAGAAAGGTGTATCGCGCTTGTGTAAAACGTTGTCAAATTTATTTTTAAAGTACATATCTTCAACTTACAGTCACTCAATATCCGATCCTGGTTATTTCACTGCATTCCGGATTACTTTAAAGGCGTCTTCCCATTGAATGCTATTGGAATGCATTCGGCAAAAATAGGGCGTTATCAACTATGCACGTTCACCCAAAACTTGAAGAAAGATTAAAGCAACAATATGCTTGCGAGAAATATCGCGATATCAGCAACACAGCGTAGTTAGAAAGCGGAAACTCAGCTTGGCCGTTGCCTGTATTTCCTTGAGGGTAATATTATGTACATCTTTGCCCTCGAAGACTTAAACAAATTACGATGCTACGCACCCAACAGTGAATGGGAAACATTGACATCCAGCTTCGTCTATCATTTTTACTTGAAAACGAAGCATCATGTTTACACGAGTAAAATTGGGTCGGATCTAAATTGGATCCGATTTACTTTTGGTGCGTAAACGCCTTGTGTTTCCACGAAACGAAATATTGCAGATCCAATCCAGATCTGGTCCGCTATCTAACCAAATTCTGGATCTTTTTCAAAGTAGATACAGTTTAGATCTGTACCAAAAGTAGATCGTATCCAGTTAAGTCTTGTGACAAATTTTTGCAATGGAATAGAGGGAAAGGATAGTCGTGCAGCTCGCTTTTCAATTAATGCTTTTGAAATAGGAAAATCATTGCTAAGAGTTAGTATTGCACATCTTTTTACAGGGCCCTAATTAAATTGATTTAAATCATCAGGTTTATCGGTTTCCTCCTGCCATCTAAGACTTTGTTGTTCAATTGATTTTCATACTACATAGTTTTCTTGTGACGTAATTAAATGGACCATCGTCACAGATATGACTTTCAACCATCCTCAAAACCTTCTTTCATTTTTTGCTTAATGTTAGGACTGGAAGGTTAGGGCTGGAAGGTCCCCACAAGTAAACGGTTGGAACCAAGAACCAAGAAGTAAGGTCCCAAAGGGGATCGAATTATATTTAGTCTAGGATTAGGGTTAAGATTAAGCACATTTGAAAATTATATACATTTTTAGAAAATTTGCTTTTAAGATGTCTAAAGATTGAGTAACCTTTTAAAAAGCACAATGCAAGAGTAGAAGGTTTGAATTTATTTCTGCATCATACTGTTCTTTGCTTTGCTTCTACAACTGTACCTAAAGTATGCGTCAACTCTTTGAAGCAGCAGGTAAACTTGGACACTTTAACCCCTGTTACAGGGATAGAGGGTGAAGTGTCCTCAGAGAGTGTCATCAAGTCATCAATTCTTCCATTAACTCGAAAGAATCAATTTGACAAAATACTGGGCAAAGTGTGACTTCAAAAGTTGTTAAGGCATCAGCAGTACAAAAGATTGTTTCACCAATCAATCCTGTCTCATCCTCGTTACACTATGAAGATTCAGCATCCGTGCACCTCCCTTTTTTTCTTGAAAAAACCACCACAAATGCTGATATCTAAAAGATGAACTCTCATTTTTTTGGTCAATTCATTCTGTAAAATCTCCTTTCTCCTCTTAAAAACGAAATCTAGCGACTGCCCTGAACAAGGGATTCCTTCTCATATCAGACAATAATTCCCAATAAAGGCTAAGTCGGTACATTTGGAGGACCGCAGCTAGACTAAAAATGATTTCATTTGTCATTTTACTGTTCCAATCCCAATCACTTAATGGCAGACTATCATTATTTTGTATTGAGTTGGAACATTTTTGCAGATAAGCAACATGGTTGCACAGTGGCGGCGCCAGCCACCACAAAGTGGGGGGGGGGGGGCATGTAGAGCGAGGGGGGATTTTTCGACCACACCCATTTGTTTGAACCACGCCCATCAGAAAGCGCCCTTTTTCTAACAGATGATGGTCCTCACTTACTGTAAAGAGTGACGCTTGCTACTGTCACAATATTTTAATCCAATATAAGAAATTATAAACGAAAAAGAACTTACATTTCACAACTTCGTTCACCCCCCCCCCTCCCCCGATCATTTTCTGTTCGGATGTCGACGAATTGGAAAATCAATCTTGGCGACAACTGGAGGGAACGCGCCCCCCCCCCCAATCCCCTTCTTGGCGCCGCTACTGTTGTTGCAGCAAACAGTATAAACTATGTAAACTTTAATCTACCAAAGTCATTTAGTTAGAGAAATATCTTTTGCTCTCTAGGGGCACTTGTTATTTCCCAACTGCAAAGCGCTTGCTATGACAACGTAATTCTTGTCCCGTTGCTATGGTTATGGTGACGTCCTAGTTGTATGCCGGATCATTTGAAATGTATATAAGATATTCCTTTTGCCCATTCATATATTCAACTCAATTAACAACATATAAAGATCCATGAGCTAATTTTTCAATTTTGTCGATACAAATTGTTGATACAAGATCTTCAGGGTTGGCTTGAAACGGCCGACTGTTATTATTAATTATCAAAGAAATGTAAGAGTATTTCAAATTAAAAAGAAACCCGCTTAACATTCTTAGTTTTTCTGCATTAAATTATATGAGCATCATAAATGTTGGTAAAATCCGACTTTGCACCCCTCCCCCCCCCAATGAAATGTTTATGCGACGCCACTTGACTAATGGGTGAAAATTGTGGAAATTTTTCTTTTTTGAGTCATTTGGTTTTTGGATTGTTCTTCTCACCTGCAGCCTTTTGTTACTATGGTTATAGAACATTGATTGCTTCGCTTGCGTTCTTGTTGAATTTGAATCGCAAAGGAAATTCGATAATGTTTTTAAGCCCTGCCGACTGAGTCTTTTCAGGGTGGAAGCCCCCGACGCCCCCCTATAACGGCGGCCCTGTGTGCACATTTCTTCGTTGCTATGTTTGTATATGGATTACCGACAAAAAGAAAGGAAGTGATGAGAGGGCATACTAGTTCCATTGATCTCAAGCTGGTGTGGGCCTTAGATGCTAAGGAAGGACAATAACACTACAGATCATGGAAAAAATTTCAAATTTGCTTCCTAGTATTGGCCATTTGGTCTTGAATGCCTGCTAAAAACAATATGCAATGTCTTATTGCATGACAATTTTGATTCTAACTTCACTTTACTTTATCTTTAAATATTTTAACCAGTAATGAAGGGATGGTTGTAATTTTTATCACTTTCTTTTATTTTGATTTTATAAGTTAGGCAAGGCAGAGATCCATATTTGTTGCCAGTGTCGTTCCAACTTAACGGTTACCCACACATCAGTGTGGTTACTGTATTTGGGGTCTCGTTTCAAAACTAGCCTCGCACTCGGTTAGCGAATGGCGGGAACTTGTTCTGAATTACGACAAGGCCTCTTTCAATGAAAAACATAGTTAAACAAACCTAGTCAAAAAAGTGGGTAAATTTATCTGATTGTTATTACTTTGAAATGTTCTTGTCATGAGTTGGTTAAAAAGGAATTTATTGTTGTAATTGTAATGCTGTCCTTTTTTGTCGAGATTCTTTCCTTTTCAAATTTTGATTGGGCAATATGCTATGCCTAGTCTTCATAGTTCTGCTCATTTGAAGTTGACGTTTTGACAGCATAGCCTATAAGTAACTAATTATAATCCTAAAAATAACTAGTCATAAAAACATAGGATTGATTATAGATCCAAAACTAGCATGAGGTGCTCATGCCTCGCCTTTTTTTACTAGTCTCCTGTCAGTTCCTTTATCACTTGGGTTCTAAAAAGTGTTGATCTTTGTGAAAACTTTTTTGAACTTTTTTTCACTTCAATCAGTTGCAAGATTGTTGGACCCTGAGAAAGGAAACAAAATTTTTAACCACTCGCTCCCATGTGTCATTGTTGATTGATGAGACCTGCACAATCTTTGTAGATGGTGGTAAGGTAAGCGTTGACAGAAGGGATGGGAGGGGTGTTTAAGGCACATTTCCTTGGTGTTTGCTTGGGGATTTGTTTGTTAATTAATGTGAAGCTGTCAATATTTGTTGCCTGTAACAAGGTGTCCACAACAAATTTGATGGCAAATTAGGCATGTCATCTATAAGATGCTGGTAATTGTATAAGCTGACAAAATTTTTAGCAGTTTGTTTCAATTGGTTCAGGGGCAAGGGTCAGGCAATTTTAAGAACAGTATGTTAGGAGCTAGACCATGTGCCTGGATCACATCTAAATTCTCTGGTGTACCTGGTACCAGTTGGGCAATAAGATCCTGGCAGAGATTCTCTGCATGCCAATGATGTGACAGCTTTGACTTCTATCACAATAATACCCAGCAAGACATGGCCTGCATGTTAACTGTCTAATGGTGGACTGTGTACATGCTAATAACCAACAGGGCAGTAGGCATTATAATGTTCCAAGTGCTTATCAGATTTACACTTGCAACTGGTTTCAGGGGACCAAGTGGCTGGTTCAAGCAATTTAAGTATGTTTAGGGCTAGACCCATGGTTATGGTAGAAGGAGTTTAGGCTAGTAATTTATTAGTTTATTAGAGGATTAATTTATTTTAAGTAGTAAATCATTTTAAATAGCAATGAAAAAATTAAGATTTTCCTGGCGTATTCTAGTATATTGAGATACTTTCAAATGGGCATTATATGCAAATTTTAAAAGGGTTGTGCTCACCAGGGACATGGGGTTCTTATTGAGATTGTGCACCCTTCCCCTCAAAGCTACATGATCTTTTTTTCTTTCTTGGAACTATAAAATCAGGAAATATGAGAAAAATTTGAGAACCTACAAAAAATATGTTAACTTTTGCAAGATGTGAGCAAGCAAGTTCTAATTAGCATCTTAGATAGTTGTCTTGTTAATCAAAGTATCAACATTGACATGCAAACTTTTGTCAGTAGTATTTGAAGTCATACCATGAAATTTATGATAATTTCTTCAGCTTTTCCTCTCTGAAAATGTGCATGAATTTTATGTAAGATTCCAAAATATTGAGAACCAAAACCTTTTTCATCCCTGAAACTGATATACATTAGGCAGTTTTCAAAGTATCACACATTTATTCATTGCACAATATAAATGGTATGTCAAAATTTAATCTCTCTGCTCCATAGCAACCAATTGGACCGTGATGTAAATGCAATCTAGGATATAAATAATCATATATTTATTATTTACAGTTTGATGTTCCTTCACAGGTCAAAATTGCACAGAAACATGCAGCTCTTTTGCAACTTGCAATAATGGAACTTGCGAATGTAATTCAGGCTACTCAGGCAATGGAACATTTTGTGAAGGTAACATGCAGGCCCTAATTATTATTTGCATTAAATATTCATTAAGAAGGATTGGTAAACTGGGTTCGATTTGAACTTTGGGTGGAAATTTTAACGTTTCTATGTGTTTTTTTTTGTAATACAGATGTGAATGAATGTGCTACTAGTCCTTGTGATGCAAATGCAGCTTGTGCCAATACCGCTGGTTCCTACACATGTACTTGTAATAGCGGATATACCGGAAATGGAACTTCATGTACTGGTAAGATATGGTATTCTTTGATAATTTGATAATAATGATGAGAGTAGAGATTGTTTGTTTTGAAATACAATGATCTGATAAAAATAAATGCTATTTTTCGATGTGCCTTGCTATACGATAGCTTTGTTAGTTGCTCCTTTTAAATGGATTGGTTATCTGGTTGACATTTGAACTGTGATTGGAAATGTTAACGTTTGTATGTATTTTTTTACAATGCAGATGTGAATGAATGTGCTACTAGTCCTTGTGATGCAAATGCAGCTTGTGCCAATACTGCTGGTTCCTACACATGTACTTGTAATAGCGGATATACCGGAAATGGAACTTCATGTACTGGTAAGATGTGTTATTGTTTGATAATTTGATGATAATGATAAGAGTGGAGGTTGTTGTGTTTGAAATATGATTATCTGATATTTATCAATGCTATTTCTTGATGTGCCTTAATATACGATGGTTTTGTTTCTTGCTCCTTTCAAATGGATTGGTAAACTTGTTTACATTGGAACTGTAGTTGGAAAGGTTAACATTTTTATGTGTTTTTTTTGTAATACAGATGTGAATGAATGTGCTACTAGTCCTTGTGATGCAAATGCAGCTTGTACCAATACTGCTGGTTCGTACACATGTACCTGTAATAACGGATATACCGGAAATGGAACTTCATGTACTGGTAAGATGTGTTATTGTTTGATAATTTTTATGATAATGATAAGAGTGGAGATTGTTGTGTTTGAAATATGATTATCTGATATTTATCAATGCTATTTCTCGATGTGCCTTCGTATACGATGGTTTTGTTTCTTGCTTCTTTTAAATTGATTGGTAAACTGGTATACATTTGAACTGTGGTTGGAAAGGTTAACGTTTCTATGTGTTTTTGTGTAATACAGATGTGAATGAATGTGCTACTAGTCCTTGTGATGCAAATGCAGCTTGTGCCAATACTGCTGGTTCGTACACATGTACCTGTAATAGCGGATATACCGGAAATGGAACTTCATGTACTGGTAAGATCTGTTATTGTTTGATAATGTGATGATAATGATGAGAGTAAAGATTGTTGTGTTTGGAATATGATTATCTGATTATAATAAAAGAATTTTTTTGATGTGCCTTGACATCCGATAGCTTTTGTTAGTTGCTCCTGTTAAATTGATTGGTAAACTGGTTTACATTTGAACTGTGGTTGGAAAGGTTAACATTTCTATGTGTTTCTTTTGTAATACAGATGTGAATGAATGTGCTACTAGTCCTTGTGATGCAAATGCAGCTTGTGCCAATACTGCTGGTTCGTACACATGTACCTGTAATAGCGGATATACCGGAAATGGAACTTCATGTACTGGTAAGATGTGTTATTGTTTGATAATGTGATGATAATGATAAGAGTGGAGATTGTTGTGTTTGAAATATGTTTATCTGCTATTTATCAATGCTATTTCTCGATGTGCCTTGATAGACGATGGCGTTTGTTAGTTGCTCGTTATAAATGGAGTGGTAAACTGGTTTAGATTTGAACTTTGGTTGGAAATTTTAACGTTTGTTTGTGTTTGTTTGTAATGCAGATGTGAATGAATGTGCTACCAGTCCTTGTGATGCAAATGCAGCTTGTGCCAATACTGCTGGTTCCTACACATGTACTTGTAATAGCGGATACACCGGAAATGGAACTTCATGTACTGGTAAGATGTGTTATTGTTTGATAATGTGATGATAATGATAAGAGTGGAGATTGTTGTGTTTGAAATATGATTATCTGATATTAATCAATGCTACTTCTTGATGTGCCTTGATATACGATGGTTTTATTTCTTGCTCCTTTTAATTGGATTGGTTAACTGGTTTACATTTGAACTGTAGTTGGAAATGTTAACGTTGGTATGTGTTTTTGTGTAATACAGATGTGAATGAATGTGCTACTAGTCCTTGTGATGCAAATGCAGCTTGTGCCAATACTGCTGGTTCGTACACATGTACCTGTAATAGCGGATATACCGGAAATGGAACTTCATGTACTGGTAAGATGTGTTATTGTTTGATAATGTGATGATAATGATAAGAGTGGAGATTATTGTGTTTGAAATATGATTATCGGATTTTTATAAATGTTATTTCTCGATGTGCCTTGATATACGATAGCTTTTGTTAGTTACTGCTGTTAAATTGATTGGTAAACTGGTATACATTTGAACTGTGGTTGGAAAGGTTAACATTTCTATGTGTTTTGTTTTGTAATACAGATGTGAATGAATGTGCTACTAGTCCTTGTGATGCAAATGCAGCTTGTGCCAATACTGCTGGTTCCTACACATGTACTTGTAATAGCGGATACACCGGAAATGGAACTTCATGTACTGGTAAGATGTGTTATTGTTTGATAATGTGATGATAATGATAAGAGTGGAGATTGTTGTGTTTGAAATATGATTATCTGATATTAATCAATGCTACTTCTTGATGTGCCTTGATATACGATGGTTTTATTTCTTGCTCCTTTTAATTGGATTGGTTAACTGGTTTACATTTGAACTGTAGTTGGAAATGTTAACGTTGGTATGTGTTTTTGTGTAATACAGATGTGAATGAATGTGCTACTAGTCCTTGTGATGCAAATGCAGCTTGTGCCAATACTGCTGGTTCGTACACATGTACCTGTAATAGCGGATATACCGGAAATGGAACTTCATGTACTGGTAAGATGTGTTATTGTTTGATAATGTGATGATAATGATAAGAGTGGAGATTATTGTGTTTGAAATATGATTATCGGATTTTTATAAATGTTATTTCTCGATGTGCCTTGATATACGATAGCTTTTGTTAGTTACTGCTGTTAAATTGATTGGTAAACTGGTATACATTTGAACTGTGGTTGGAAAGGTTAACATTTCTATGTGTTTTGTTTTGTAATACAGATGTGAATGAATGTGCTACTAGTCCTTGTGATGCAAATGCAGCTTGTGCCAATACTGCTGGTTCGTACACATGTACCTGTAATAGCGGATACACCGGAAATGGAACTTCATGCACTGGTAAGAAATTTTATTGTTTGATAATTTGATAATAATGATAAGAGTGGAGATTGTTGTGTTTGAAATATGATTATCTCATATTTATCAATGCTATTTCTCGAGATGCCTTGATATACGATGGCGTTTGTTAGTTGCTCGTTATAAATGGAGTGGTAAACTGGTTTAGATTTGAACTTTGGATGGAAATTTTAACGTTTGTTTGTGTTTGTTTGTAATGCAGATGTGAATGAATGTGCTACCAGTCCTTGTGATGCAAATGCAGCTTGTGCCAATACTGCTGGTTCCTACACATGTACTTGTAATAGCGGATATACCGGAAATGGAACTTCATGTACTGGTAAGATGTGTTATTGTTTGATAATGTGATGATAATGATAAGAGTGGAGATTGTTGTGTTTGAAATATGATTATCTGATATTAATCAATGCTACTTCTTGATGTGCCTTGATATACGATGGTTTTATTTCTTGCTCCTTTTAATTGGATTGGTTAACTGGTTTACATTTGAACTGTAGTTGGAAATGTTAACGTTGGTATGTGTTTTTGTGTAATACAGATGTGAATGAATGTGCTACTAGTCCTTGTGATGCAAATGCAGCTTGTGCCAATACTGCTGGTTCGTACACATGTACCTGTAATAGTGGATATACCGGAAATGGAACTTCATGTACTGGTAAGATGTGTTATTATTTGATAATGTGATGATAATGATAAGAGTGGAGATTGTTGTGTTTGAAATATGATTATCTGATATTTATCAATGCTATTTCTCGATGTGCCTTCGTATACGATGGTTTTGTTTCTTGCTTCTTTTAAATTGATTGGTAAACTGGTATACATTTGAACTGTGGTTGGAAAGGTTAACGTTTCTATGTGTTTTTGTGTAATACAGATGTGAATGAATGTGCTACTAGTCCTTGTGATGCAAATGCAGCTTGTGCCAATACTGCTGGTTCGTACACATGTACCTGTAATAGCGGATATACCGGAAATGGAACTTCATGTACTGGTAAGATCTGTTATTGTTTGATAATGTGATGATAATGATGAGAGTAAAGATTGTTGTGTTTGGAATATGATTATCTGATTATAATAAAAGAATTTTTTTGATGTGCCTTGACATCCGATAGCTTTTGTTAGTTGCTCCTGTTAAATTGATTGGTAAACTGGTTTACATTTGAACTGTGGTTGGAAAGGTTAACATTTCTATGTGTTTCTTTTGTAATACAGATGTGAATGAATGTGCTACTAGTCCTTGTGATGCAAATGCAGCTTGTGCCAATACTGCTGGTTCGTACACATGTACCTGTAATAGCGGATATACCGGAAATGGAACTTCATGTACTGGTAAGATGTGTTATTGTTTGATAATGTGATGATAATGATAAGAGTGGAGATTGTTGTGTTTGAAATATGATTATCTGATATTAATCACTGCTACTTCTTGATGTGCCTTGATATACGATGGTTTTATTTCTTGCTCCTTTTAATTGGATTGGTTAACTGGTTTACATTTGAACTGTAGTTGGAAATGTTAACGTTGGTATGTGTTTTTGTGTAATACAGATGTGAATGAATGTGCTACTAGTCCTTGTGATGCAAATGCAGCTTGTGCCAATACTGCTGGTTCGTACACATGTACCTGTAATAGCGGATATACCGGAAATGGAACTTCATGTACTGGTAAGATGTGTTATTGTTTGATAATTTTTATGATAATGATAAGAGTGGAGATTGTTGTGTTTGAAATATGATTATCTGATATTTATCAATGCTATTTCTCGATGTGCCTTCGTATACGATGGTTTTGTTTCTTGCTTCTTTTAAATTGATTGGTAAACTGGTATACATTTGAACTGTGGTTGGAAAGGTTAACGTTTCTATGTGTTTTTGTGTAATACAGATGTGAATGAATGTGCTACTAGTCCTTGTGATGCAAATGCAGCTTGTGCCAATACTGCTGGTTCGTACACATGTACCTGTAATAGCGGATATACCGGAAATGGAACTTCATGTACTGGTAAGATCTGTTATTGTTTGATAATGTGATGATAATGATGAGAGTAAAGATTGTTGTGTTTGGAATATGATTATCTGATTATAATAAAAGAATTTTTTTGATGTGCCTTGACATCCGATAGCTTTTGTTAGTTGCTCCTGTTAAATTGATTGGTAAACTGGTTTACATTTGAACTGTGGTTGGAAAGGTTAACATTTCTATGTGTTTCTTTTGTAATACAGATGTGAATGAATGTGCTACTAGTCCTTGTGATGCAAATGCAGCTTGTGCCAATACTGCTGGTTCGTACACATGTACCTGTAATAGCGGATATACCGGAAATGGAACTTCATGTACTGGTAAGATGTGTTATTGTTTGATAATGTGATGATAATGATAAGAGTGGAGATTGTTGTGTTTGAAATATGTTTATCTGCTATTTATCAATGCTATTTCTCGATGTGCCTTGATAGACGATGGCGTTTGTTAGTTGCTCGTTATAAATGGAGTGGTAAACTGGTTTAGATTTGAACTTTGGTTGGAAATTTTAACGTTTGTTTGTGTTTGTTTGTAATGCAGATGTGAATGAATGTGCTACCAGTCCTTGTGATGCAAATGCAGCTTGTGCCAATACTGCTGGTTCCTACACATGTACTTGTAATAGCGGATACACCGGAAATGGAACTTCATGTACTGGTAAGATGTGTTATTGTTTGATAATGTGATGATAATGATAAGAGTGGAGATTGTTGTGTTTGAAATATGATTATCTGATATTAATCAATGCTACTTCTTGATGTGCCTTGATATACGATGGTTTTATTTCTTGCTCCTTTTAATTGGATTGGTTAACTGGTTTACATTTGAACTGTAGTTGGAAATGTTAACGTTGGTATGTGTTTTTGTGTAATACAGATGTGAATGAATGTGCTACTAGTCCTTGTGATGCAAATGCAGCTTGTGCCAATACTGCTGGTTCGTACACATGTACCTGTAATAGCGGATATACCGGAAATGGAACTTCATGTACTGGTAAGATGTGTTATTGTTTGATAATGTGATGATAATGATAAGAGTGGAGATTATTGTGTTTGAAATATGATTATCGGATTTTTATAAATGTTATTTCTCGATGTGCCTTGATATACGATAGCTTTTGTTAGTTACTGCTGTTAAATTGATTGGTAAACTGGTATACATTTGAACTGTGGTTGGAAAGGTTAACATTTCTATGTGTTTTGTTTTGTAATACAGATGTGAATGAATGTGCTACTAGTCCTTGTGATGCAAATGCAGCTTGTGCCAATACTGCTGGTTCGTACACATGTACCTGTAATAGCGGATACACCGGAAATGGAACTTCATGCACTGGTAAGAAATTTTATTGTTTGATAATTTGATAATAATGATAAGAGTGGAGATTGTTGTGTTTGAAATATGATTATCTCATATTTATCAATGCTATTTCTCGAGATGCCTTGATATACGATGGCGTTTGTTAGTTGCTCGTTATAAATGGAGTGGTAAACTGGTTTAGATTTGAACTTTGAATGGAAATTTTAACGTTTGTTTGTGTTTGTTTGTAATGCAGATGTGAATGAATGTGCTACCAGTCCTTGTGATGCAAATGCAGCTTGTGCCAATACTGCTGGTTCCTACACATGTACTTGTAATAGCGGATATACCGGAAATGGAACTTCATGTACTGGTAAGATGTGTTATTGTTTGATAATGTGATGATAATGATAAGAGTGGAGATTGTTGTGTTTGAAATATGATTATCTGATATTAATCAATGCTACTTCTTGATGTGCCTTGATATACGATGGTTTTATTTCTTGCTCCTTTTAATTGGATTGGTTAACTGGTTTACATTTGAACTGTAGTTGGAAATGTTAACGTTGGTATGTGTTTTTGTGTAATACAGATGTGAATGAATGTGCTACTAGTCCTTGTGATGCAAATGCAGCTTGTGCCAATACTGCTGGTTCGTACACATGTACCTGTAATAGTGGATATACCGGAAATGGAACTTCATGTACTGGTAAGATGTGTTATTATTTGATAATGTGATGATAATGATAAGAGTGGAGATTGTTGTGTTTGAAATATGATTATCGGATTTTTATAAATGTTATTTCTCGATGTGCCTTGATATACGATAGCTTTTGTTAGTTACTGCTCTTAAATTGATTGGTAAACTGGTATACATTTGAAGTGTGGTTGGAAAGGTTAACATTTCTATGTGTTTTGTTTTGTTATACAGATGTGAATGAATGTGCTACTAGTCCTTGTGATGCAAATGCAGCTTGTGCCAATACTGCTGGTTCGTACACATGTACCTGTAATAGCGGATATACCGGAAATGGAACTTCATGTACTGGTAAGATGTGTTATTGTTTGATAATGTGATGATAATGATAAGAGTGGAGATTATTGTGTTTGAAATATGATTATCGGATTTTTATAAATGTTATTTCTCGATGTGCCTTGATATACGATAGCTTTTGTTAGTTACTGCTGTTAAATTGATTGGTAAACTGGTATACATTTGAACTGTGGTTGGAAAGGTTAACATTTCTATGTGTTTTGTTTTGTAATACAGATGTGAATGAATGTGCTACTAGTCCTTGTGATGCAAATGCAGCTTGTGCCAATACTGCTGGTTCGTACACATGTACCTGTAATAGCGGATACACCGGAAATGGAACTTCATGCACTGGTAAGAAATTTTATTGTTTGATAATTTGATAATAATGATAAGAGTGGAGATTGTTGTGTTTGAAATATGATTATCTCATATTTATCAATGCTATTTCTCGAGATGCCTTGATATACGATGGCGTTTGTTAGTTGCTCGTTATAAATGGAGTGGTAAACTGGTTTAGATTTGAACTTTGGATGGAAATTTTAACGTTTGTTTGTGTTTGTTTGTAATGCAGATGTGAATGAATGTGCTACCAGTCCTTGTGATGCAAATGCAGCTTGTGCCAATACTGCTGGTTCCTACACATGTACTTGTAATAGCGGATATACCGGAAATGGAACTTCATGTACTGGTAAGATGTGTTATTGTTTGATAATGTGATGATAATGATAAGAGTGGAGATTGTTGTGTTTGAAATATGATTATCTGATATTAATCAATGCTACTTCTTGATGTGCCTTGATATACGATGGTTTTATTTCTTGCTCCTTTTAATTGGATTGGTTAACTGGTTTACATTTGAACTGTAGTTGGAAATGTTAACGTTGGTATGTGTTTTTGTGTAATACAGATGTGAATGAATGTGCTACTAGTCCTTGTGATGCAAATGCAGCTTGTGCCAATACTGCTGGTTCGTACACATGTACCTGTAATAGTGGATATACCGGAAATGGAACTTCATGTACTGGTAAGATGTGTTATTATTTGATAATGTGATGATAATGATAAGAGTGGAGATTGTTGTGTTTGAAATATGATTATCGGATTTTTATAAATGTTATTTCTCGATGTGCCTTGATATACGATAGCTTTTGTTAGTTACTGCTCTTAAATTGATTGGTAAACTGGTATACATTTGAAGTGTGGTTGGAAAGGTTAACATTTCTATGTGTTTTGTTTTGTTATACAGATGTGAATGAATGTGCTACTAGTCCTTGTGATGCAAATGCAGCTTGTGCCAATACTGCTGGTTCGTACACATGTACCTGTAATAGCGGATATACCGGAAATGGAACTTCATGTACTGGTAAGATGTGTTATTGTTTGATAATGTGATGATAATGATAAGAGTGGAGATTGTTGTGTTTGAAATATGATTATCGGATTTTTATACATGTTATTTCTCGATGTGCCTTGATATACGATAGCTTTGTTAGTTGCTCCTTTTAAATGGATTGGTTATCTGGTTGACATTTTAACTGTGATTGGAAATGTTAACGTTGGTATGTGTTTTTGTGTAATACAGATGTGAATGAATGTGCTACTAGTCCTTGTGATGCAAATGCAGCTTGTGCCAATACTGCTGGTTCGTACACATGTACCTGTAATAGCGGATATACCGGAAATGGAACTTCATGTACTGGTAAGATGTGTTATTGTTTGATAATTTGATAATAATGATAAGAGTGGAGATTGTTGTGTTTGAAAGATGATTATCTGATATTTATCGATGCTATTTCTCGATGTGCCTTAATATACGATGGTTTTGTTTCTTGCTCCTTTCAAATGGATTGGTAAACTTGTTTACATTGGAACTGTGGTTGGAAAGGTTAACATATTTATGTGTTTTTTTTCGTAATACAGATGTGAATGAATGTGCTACTAGTCCTTGTGATGCAAATGCAGCTTGTGCCAATACTGCTGGTTCGTACACATGTACCTGTAATAGCGGATACACCGGAAATGGAACTTCATGTACTGGTAAGAAATTTTATTGTTTGATAATTTGATAATAATTATAAGAGTAGAGATTGTTGTGTTTGAAATATGATTATCTGATTTTTATCAATGCTATTTCTCGATGTGCCTTGATATACGATGGTTTTATTTCTTGCTCCCTTTAAATGGATTGGTAAACGGGTTTACGCTGGAACTGTGGTTGGAAAGGTTAACATCTCTATGTGTTTTTTTTGTAATACAGATGTGAATGAATGTGCTACTAGTCCTTGTGATGCAAATGCAGCTTGTGCCAATACTGCTGGTTCGTACACATGTACCTGTAATAGCGGATATACCGGAAATGGAACTTCATGTACTGGTAAGATGTGTTATTATTTGATAATGTGATGATAATGATAAGAGTGGAGATTGTTGTGTTTGAAATATGATTATCGGATTTTTATAAATGTTATTTCTCGATGTGCCTTGATATACGATGGTTTTATTTCTTGCTCCTTTTAATTGGATTGGTAAACTGGTTTGCATTTGAACTGTAGTTCGAAATGTTAACGTTGGTATGTGTTTTTGTGTAATACAGATGTGAATGAATGTGCTACTAGTCCTTGTGATGCAAATGCAGCTTGTGCCAATACTGCTGGTTCGTACGCATGTACCTGTAATAGCGGATATACCGGAAATGGAACTTCATGTACTGGTAAGATGTGTTATTGTTTGATAATTTTTATGATAATGATAAGAGTGGAGATTGTTGTGTTTGAAATATGATTATTTGATATTTATCAATGCTATTTCTTGATGTGCCTTGATATACGATGGTTTTATTTCCTGCTACTTTTAATTGGATTGGGAAACTGGTTTACATTTGCACTGTAGTTGGAAATGTTAACGTTGGTATGTGTTTTTGTGTAATACAGATGTGAATGAATGTGCTACTAGTCCTTGTGATGCAAATGCAGCGTGTGCTAATACTGCTGGTTCCTACACATGTACTTGTAATAGCGGATATACCGGAAATGGAACTTCATGTACCGGTAAGATATGTTATTGTTTGATAATTTGATGACATTGATAAGAGTGGAGATTGTTGTGTTTGAAATATGATTATCGGATTTTTATAAATGTTATTTCTCGATGTGCCTTGATATACGATAGCTTTTGTTAGTTACTGCTGTTAAATTGAGTGGTAAACTGGTATACATTTGAACTGTGGTTGGAAAGGTTAACATTTCTATGTGTTTTGGTTTGTAATACAGATGTTAATGAATGTGCTACCAGTCCTTGTGATGCAAATGCAACTTGTGCCAATACGGCTGGTTCGTACACATGTACCTGTAATAGCGGATATACCGGAAATGGAACTTCATGTACTGGTAAGATGTGTTATTGTTTGATAATTTGATGATAATGATAAGAGTGGAGATTGTTGTGTTTGAAATATGATTATCTGATATTTATCAATGCTATTTCTTGATGTGCCTTGATATACGATGGTTTTATTTCTTGCTCCTTTTAATTGGATTGGTAAACTGGTTTGCATTTGAACTGTAGTTGCAAATGTTAACGTTGGTACGTGTTTTTGTGTAATACAGATGTGAATGAATGTGCTACTAGTCCTTGTGATGCAAATGCAGCTTGTGCCAATACTGCTGGTTCGTACAAATGTACCTGTAATAGCGGATACACCGGAAATGGAACTTCATGTACTGGTAAGATGTGTTATTGTTTGATAATGTGATGATAATGATAAGAGTAGAGATTGTTTGTTTTGAAATACAATGATCTGATAAAAATAAATGCGTTTTTTCGATGTGCCTTGATATACGATAGCTTTGTTAGTTGCTCCTTTTAAATGGATTGGTTATCTGGTTGACATTTTAACTGTGATTGGAAATGTTAACGTTGGTATGTGTTTTTGTGTAATACAGATGTGAATGAATGTGCTACTAGTCCTTGTGATGCAAATGCAGCTTGTGCCAATACTGCTGGTTCGTACACATGTACCTGTAATAGCGGATACACCGGAAATGGAACTTCATGTACTGGTAAGATGTGTTATTGTTTGATAATGTGATGATAATGATAAGAGTGGAGATTGTTGTGTTTGAAATATGATTATCTGATATTTATCAATGCTATTTCTCGATGTGCCTTGATATACGATGGTTTGTTTCTTGCTCCTTTTAAATGGATTGGAAACTGGTTTACAGTTGAACTGTGGTTGGAAATGTTAACGTTTGTTTCTGTTTTTTGTAATGCAGATGTGAATGAATGTGCTACTAGTCCTTGTGATGCAAATGCAGCTTGTGCCAATACTGCTGGTTCCTACACATGTATTTGTAATAGCGGATATACCGGAAATGGAACTTCATGTACTGGTATGATATGTTATTGTTTGATAATTTGATAATAATGATAAGAGTAGAGATTGTTTGTTTTGAAATACAATGATCTGATAAAAATAAATGCGTTTTTTCGATGTGCCTTGATATACGATAGCTTTGTTAGTTGCTCCTTTTAAATGGATTGGTTATCTGGTTGACATTTTAACTGTGATTGGAAATGTTAACGTTGGTATGTGTTTTTGTGTAATACAGATGTGAATGAATGTGCTACTAGTCCTTGTGATGCAAATGCAGCTTGTGCCAATACTGCTGGTTCGTACACATGTACCTGTAATAGCGGATATACCGGAAATGGAACTTCATGTGCTGGTAAGATGTGTTATTGTTTGATAATTTGATAATAATGATAAGAGTGGAGATTGTTGTGTTTGAAATATGATTATCTGATATTTATCAATGCTATTTCTCGATGTGCCTTGATATACGATGGTTTTGTTTCTTGCTCCTTTTAAATGGATTGGTAAACTTGTTTACATTGGAACTGTGGTTGGAAAGGTTAACGTATTTATGTGTTTTTTTTCGTAATACAGATGTGAATGAATGTGCTACTAGTCCTTGTGATGCAAATGCAGCGTGTGCTAATACTGCTGGTTCCTACACATGTACTTGTAATAGCGGATATACCGGAAATGGAACTTCATGTACCGGTAAGATATGTTATTGTTTGATAATTTGATGACATTGATAAGAGTGGAGATTGTTGTGTTTGAAATATGATTATCGGATTTTTATAAATGTTATTTCTCGATGTGCCTTGATATACGATAGCTTTTGTTAGTTACTGCTGTTAAATTGAGTGGTAAACTGGTATACATTTGAACTGTGGTTTGAAAGGTTAACATTTCTATGTGTTTTGGTTTGTAATACAGATGTGAATGAATGTGCTACCAGTCCTTGTGATGCAAATGCAGCTTGTGCCAATACGGCTGGTTCGTACACATGTTCCTGTAATAGCGGATATACCGGAAATGGAACTTCATGTACTGGTAAGATGTGTTATTGTTTGATAATTTGATGATAATGATAAGAGTGGAGATTGTTGTGTTTGAAATATGATTATCTGATATTTATCAATGCTATTTCTTGATGTGCCTTGATATACGATGGTTTTATTTCTTGCTCCTTTTAATTGGATTGGAAACTGGTTTACAGTTGAACTGTGGTTGGAAATGTTAACGTTTGTTTGTGTTTTTTGTAATGCAGATGTGAATGAATGTGCTACTAGTCCTTGTGATGCAAATGCAGCTTGTGCCAATACTGCTGGTTCGTACACATGTACCTGTAATAGCGGATATACCGGAAATGGAACTTCATGTACTGGTAAGATGTGTTATTGTTTGATAATTTGATGATAATGATAAGAGTGGAGATTGTTGTGTTTGAAATATGATTATCTGATATTTATCAATGCTATTTCTTGATGTGCCTTGATATACGATGGTTTTATTTCTTGCTCCTTTTAATTGGATTGGTAAACTGGTTTGCATTTGAACTGTAGTTGCAAATGTTAACGTTGGTATGTGTTTTTGTGTAATACAGATGTGAATGAATGTGCTACTAGTCCTTGTGATGCAAATGCAGCTTGTGCCAATACTGCTGGTTCGTACACATGTACCTGTAATAGCGGATACACCGGAAATGGAACTTCATGTACTGGTAAGATGTGCTATTGTTTGATAATGTGATGATAATGATAAGAGTGGAGATTGTTGTGTTTGAAATATGATTATCTGATATTTATCAATGCTATTTCTCGATGTGCCTTGATATACGATGGTTTGTTTCTTGCTCCTTTTAAATGGATTGGAAACTGGTTTACAGTTGAACTGTGGTTGGAAATGTTAACGTTTGTTTGTGTTTTTTGTAATGCAGATGTGAATGAATGTGCTACTAGTCCTTGTGATGCAAATGCAGCTTGTGCCAATACTGCTGGTTCCTACACATGTACTTGTAATAGCGGATATACCGGAAATGGAACTTCATGTACTGGTATGATATGTTATTGTTTGATAATTTGATAATAATGATAAGAGTAGAGATTGTTTGGTTTGCAATACAATGATCTGATATTTATCAATGCTATTTCTCGATGTGCCTTAATATACGATGGTTTTGTTTCTTGCTCCTTTCAAATGGATTGGTAAACTTGTTTACATTGGAACTGTGGTTGGAAAGGTTAACATATTTATGTGTTTTTTCGTAATACAGATGTGAATGAATGTGCTACTAGTCCTTGTGATGCAAATGCAGCTTGTGCCAATACTGCTGGTTCCTACACATGTACTTGTAATAGCGGATATACCGGAAATGGAACTTCATGTACTGGTATGATATGTTATTGTTTGATAATTTGATAATAATGATAAGAGTAGAGATTGTTTGGTTTGCAATACAATGATCTGATATTTATCAATGCTTTTTTCGATGTGCCTTAATATACGATGGTTTTGTTTCTTGCTCCTTTCAAATGGATTGGTAAACTTGTTTACATTGGAACTGTGGTTGGAAAGGTTAACATATTTATGTGTTTTTTTCGTAATACAGATGTGAATGAATGTGCTACTAGTCCTTGTGATGCAAATGCAGCTTGTGCCAATACTGCTGGTTCGTACACATGTACCTGTAATAGCGGATATACCGGAAATGGAACTTCATGTACTGGTAAGATGTGTTATTATTTGATAATGTGATGATAATGATAAGAGTGGAGATTGTTGTGTTTGAAATATGATTATCGGATTTTTATAAATGTTATTTCTCGATGTGCCTTGATATACGATAGCTTTTGTTAGTTACTGCTGTTAAATGGATTGGTAAACTGGTATACATTTGAATTGTGGTTGGAAAGGTTAACATTTCTATATGTTTTGTTTTGTAATACAGATGTGAATGAATGTGCTACTAGTCCTTGTGATGCAAATGCAGCGTGTGCTAATACTGCTGGTTCCTACACATGTACTTGTAATAGCGGATATACCGGAAATGGAACTTCATGTACCGGTAAGATATGTTTTTGTTTGATAATTTGATGACATTGATAAGAGTGGAGATTGTTGTGTTTGAAATATGATTATCGGATTTTTTTAAATGTTATTTCTCGATGTGCCTTGATATACGATAGCTTTTGTTAGTTACTGCTGTTAAATTGAGTGGTAAACTGGTATACATTTGAACTGTGGTTGGAAAGGTTAACATTTCTATGTGTTTTGGTTTGTAATACAGATTTGAATGAATGTGCTACCAGTCCTTGTGATGCAAATGCAGCTTGTGCCAATACGGCTGGTTCGTACACATGTACCTGTAATAGCGGATATACCGGAAATGGAACTTCATGTACTGGTAAGATGTGTTATTGTTTGATAATTTGATGATAATGATAAGAGTGGAGATTGTTGTGTTTGAAATATGATTATCTGATATTTATCAATGCTATTTCTTGATGTGCCTTGATATACGATGGTTTTATTTCTTGCTCCCTTTAATTGGATTGGTAAACTGGTATACACTTGAACTGTAGTTGCAAATGTTAACGTTGGTATGTGTTTTTGTGTAATACAGATGTGAATGAATGTGCTACTAGTCCTTGTGATGCAAATGCAGCTTGTGCCAATACTGCTGGTTCGTACACATGTACCTGTAATAGCGGATATACCGGAAATGGAACTTCATGTACTGGTAAGATGTGTTATTGTTTGATAATGTGATGATAATGATAAGAGTGGAGATTGTTGTGTTTGAAATATGATGATCGGATTTTTATAAATGTTATTTCTCGATGTGCCTTGATATACGATAGCTTTTGTTAGTTACTGCTGTTAAATTGATTGGTAAACTGGTATACATTTGAATTGTGGTTGGAAAGGTTAACATTTCTATGTGTTTTGTTTTGTAATACAGATGTGAATGAATGTGCTACTAGTCCTTGTGATGCAAATGCAGCGTGTGCTAATACTGCTGGTTCCTACACATGTACTTGTAATAGCGGATATACCGGAAATGGAACTTCATGTACCGGTAAGATATGTTATTGTTTGATAATTTGATGACATTGATAAGAGTGGAGATTGTTGTGTTTGAAATATGATTATCGGATTTTTATAAATGTTATTTCTCGATGTGCCTTGATATACGATAGCTTTTGTTAGTTACTGCTGTTAAATTGAGTGGTAAACTGGTATACATTTGAACTGTGGTTGGAAAGGTTAACATTTCTATGTGTTTTGGTTTGTAATACAGATGTGAATGAATGTGCTACTAGTCCTTGTGATGCAAATGCAGCGTGTGCTAATACTGCTGGTTCCTACACATGTACTTGTAATAGCGGATATACCGGAAATGGAACTTCATGTACCGGTAAGATATGTTATTGTTTGATAATTTGATGACATTGATAAGAGTGGAGATTGTTGTGTTTGAAATATGATTATCGGATTTTTATAAATGTTATTTCTCGATGTGCCTTGATATACGATAGCTTTTGTTAGTTACTGCTGTTAAATTGAGTGGTAAACTGGTATACATTTGAACTGTGGTTGGAAAGGTTAACATTTCTATGTGTTTTGGTTTGTAATACAGATGTGAATGAATGTGCTACTAGTCCTTGTGATGCAAATGCAGCTTGTGCCAATACTGCTGGTTCGTACACTTGTACCTGTAATAGCGGATATACCGGAAATGGAACTTCATGTGCTGGTAAGATGTGTTATTGTTTGATAATTTGATAATAATGATAAGAGTGGAGATTGTTGTGTTTGAAATATGATTATCTGATATTTATCAATGCTATTTCTCGATGTGCCTTGATATACGATGGTTTGTTTCTTGCTCCTTTTAAATGGATTGGAAACTGGTTTACAGTTGAACTGTGGTTGGAAATGTTAACGTTTGTTTGTGTTTTTTGTAATGCAGATGTGAATGAATGTGCTACTAGTCCTTGTGATGCAAATGCAGCTTGTGCCAATACTGCTGGTTCCTACACATGTACCTGTAATAGCGGATATACCGGAAATGGAACTTCATGTACTGGTATGATATGTTATTGTTCGATAATTTGATAATAATGATAAGAGTAGAGATTGTTTGGTTTGAAATACAATGATCTGATATTTATCAATGCTATTTCTCGATGTGCCTTGATATACGATGGTTTTATTTCTTGCTCCTTTTAATTGGATTGGAAACTGGTTTACAGTTGAACTGTGGTTGGAAATGTTAACGTTTGTTTGTGTTTTTTGTAATGCAGATGTGAATGAATGTGCTACTAGTCCTTGTGATGCAAATGCAGCTTGTGCCAATACTGCTGGTTCCTACACATGTATTTGTAATTGCGGATATACCGGAAATGGAACTTCATGTACTGGTATGATATGTTATTGTTTGATAATTTGATAATAGTGATAAGAGTAGAGATTGTTTGTTTTGAAATACAATGATCTGATAAAAATAAATGCGTTTTTTCGATGTGCCTTAATATACGATAGCTTTGTTAGTTGCTCCTTTTAAATGGATTGGTTATCTGGTTGACATTTTAACTGTGATTGGAAATGTTAACGTTGGTATGTGTTTTTGTGTAATACAGATGTGAATGAATGTGCTACTAGTCCTTGTGATGCAAATGCAGCTTGTGCCAATACTGCTGGTTCGTACACATGTACCTGTAATAGCGGATATACCGGAAATGGAACTTCATGTACTGGTAAGATGTGTTATTGTTTGATAATTTGATGATAATGATAAGAGTGGAGATTGTTGTGTTTGAAATATGATTATCTGATATTTATCAATGCTATTTCTTGATGTGCCTTGATATACGATGGTTTTATTTCTTGCTCCTTTTAATTGGATTGGTAAACTGGTTTGCATTTGAACTGTAGTTGCAAATGTTAACGTTGGTATGTGTTTTTGTGTAATACAGATGTGAATGAATGTGCTACTAGTCCTTGTGATGCAAATGCAGCTTGTGCCAATACTGCTGGTTCGTACACATGTACCTGTAATAGCGGATACACCGGAAATGGAACTTCATGTACTGGTAAGATGTGCTATTGTTTGATAATGTGATGATAATGATAAGAGTGGAGATTGTTGTGTTTGAAATATGATTATCTGATATTTATCAATGCTATTTCTCGATGTGCCTTGATATACGATGGTTTGTTTCTTGCTCCTTTTAAATGGATTGGAAACTGGTTTACAGTTGAACTGTGGTTGGAAATGTTAACGTTTGTTTGTGTTTTTTGTAATGCAGATGTGAATGAATGTGCTACTAGTCCTTGTGATGCAAATGCAGCTTGTGCCAATACTGCTGGTTCCTACACATGTACCTGTAATAGCGGATATACCGGAAATGGAACTTCATGTACTGGTATGATATGTTATTGTTCGATAATTTGATAATAATGATAAGAGTAGAGATTGTTTGGTTTGAAATACAATGATCTGATATTTATCAATGCTATTTCTCGATGTGCCTTGATATACGATGGTTTTATTTCTTGCTCCTTTTAATTGGATTGGAAACTGGTTTACAGTTGAACTGTGGTTGGAAATGTTAACGTTTGTTTGTGTTTTTTGTAATGCAGATGTGAATGAATGTGCTACTAGTCCTTGTGATGCAAATGCAGCTTGTGCCAATACTGCTGGTTCGTACACATGTACCTGTAATAGCGGATATACCGGAAATGGAACTTCATGTACTGGTAAGATGTGTTATTGTTTGATAATTTGATGATAATGATAAGAGTGGAGATTGTTGTGTTTGAAATATGATTATCTGATATTTATCAATGCTATTTCTTGATGTGCCTTGATATACGATGGTTTTATTTCTTGCTCCTTTTAATTGGATTGGTAAACTGGTTTGCATTTGAACTGTAGTTGCAAATGTTAACGTTGGTATGTGTTTTTGTGTAATACAGATGTGAATGAATGTGCTACTAGTCCTTGTGATGCAAATGCAGCTTGTGCCAATACTGCTGGTTCGTACACATGTACCTGTAATAGCGGATACACCGGAAATGGAACTTCATGTACTGGTAAGATGTGCTATTGTTTGATAATGTGATGATAATGATAAGAGTGGAGATTGTTGTGTTTGAAATATGATTATCTGATATTTATCAATGCTATTTCTCGATGTGCCTTGATATACGATGGTTTGTTTCTTGCTCCTTTTAAATGGATTGGAAACTGGTTTACAGTTGAACTGTGGTTGGAAATGTTAACGTTTGTTTGTGTTTTTTGTAATGCAGATGTGAATGAATGTGCTACTAGTCCTTGTGATGCAAATGCAGCTTGTGCCAATACTGCTGGTTCCTACACATGTACTTGTAATAGCGGATATACCGGAAATGGAACTTCATGTACTGGTATGATATGTTATTGTTTGATAATTTGATAATAATGATAAGAGTAGAGATTGTTTGGTTTGAAATACAATGATCTGATATTTATCAATGCTATTTCTCGATGTGCCTTGATATACGATGGTTTGTTTCTTGCTCCTTTTAAATGGATTGGAAACTGGTTTACAGTTGAACTGAGGTTGGAAATGTTAACGTTTGTTTGTGTTTTTCGTAATACAGATGTGAATGAATGTGCTACTAGTCCTTGTGATGCAAATGCAGCTTGTGCCAATACTGCTGGTTCGTACACATGTACCTGTAATAGCGGATACACCGGAAATGGAACTTCATGTACTGGTAAGATGTGTTATTATTTGATAATGTGATGATAATGATAAGAGTGGAGATTGTTGTATTTGAAATATGATTATCGGATTTTTATAAATGTTATTTCTCGATGTGCCTTGATATACGATAGCTTTTGTTAGTTACTGCTGTTAAATTGAGTGGTAAACTGGTATACATTTGAACTGTGGTTGGAAAGGTTAACATTTCTATGTGTTTTGGTTTGTAATACAGATGTGAATGAATGTGCTACTAGTCCTTGTGATGCAAATGCAGCGTGTGCTAATACTGCTGGTTCCTACACATGTACTTGTAATAGCGGATATACCGGAAATGGAACTTCATGTACCGGTAAGATATGTTATTGTTTGATAATTTGATGACATTGATAAGAGTGGAGATTGTTGTGTTTGAAATATGATTATCGGATTTTTATAAATGTTATTTCTCGATGTGCCTTGATATACGATAGCTTTTGTTAGTTACTGCTGTTAAATTGAGTGGTAAACTGGTATACATTTGAACTGTGGTTGGAAAGGTTAACATTTCTATGTGTTTTGGTTTGTAATACAGATGTGAATGAATGTGCTACCAGTCCTTGTGATGCAAATGCAGCTTGTGCCAATACGGCTGGTTCGTACACATGTACCTGTAATAGCGGATATACCGGAAATGGAACTTCATGTACTGGTAAGATGTGTTATTGTTTGATGATTTGATGATAGTGATAAGAGTGGAGATTGTTGTGTTTGAAATATGATTATCTGATATTTATCAATGCTATTTCTCGATGTGCCTTGATATACGATGGTTTTATTTCTTGCTCCTTTTAATTGGATTGGTAAACTGGTTTGCATTTGCACTGTAGTTGCAAATGTTAACGTTGGTATGTGTTTTTGTGTAATACAGATGTGAATGAATGTGCTACTAGTCCTTGTGATGCAAATGCAGCTTGTGCCAATACTGCTGGTTCGTACACATGTACCTGTAATAGCGGATACACCGGAAATGGAACTTCATGTACTGGTAAGATGTGTTATTGTTTGATAATGTGATGATAATGATAAGAGTGGAGATTGTTGTGTTTGAAATATGATTATTTGATATTTATCAATGCTATTTCTCGATGGACCTTAATATACGATGGTTTGTTTTTGCTCCTTTTAAATGGATTGGAAACTGGTTTACAGTTGAACTGTGGTTGGAAATGTTAACGTTTGTTTGTGTTTTTTGTAATGCAGATGTGAATGAATGTGCTACTAGTCCTTGTGATGCAAATGCAGCTTGTGCCAATACTGCTGGTTCCTACACATGTACTTGTAATAGCGGATATACCGGAAATGGAACGTCATGTACTGGTATGATATGTTATTGTTTGATAATTTGATAATAATGATAAGAGTAGAGATTGTTTTTTTTGACATACAATGATCTGATAAAAATAAATGCGTTTTTTCGATGTGCCTTGATATACGATAGCTTTGTTAGTTGTACTTTTAAATGGATTGGTTATCTGGTTGACATTTTAACTGTGATTGGAAATGTTAACGTTGGTATGTGTTTTTGTGTAATACAGATGTGAATGAATGTGCTACTAGTCCTTGTGATGCAAATGCAGCTTGTGCCAATACTGCTGGTTCGTACACATGTACCTGTAATAGCGGATATACCGGAAATGGAACTTCATGTACTGGTAAGATGTGTTATTGTTTGATAATTTGATAATAATGATAAGAGTGGAGATTGTTGTATTTGAAATATGATTATCTGATATTTATCAATGCTATTTATCGATATGCCTTAATATACGATGGTTTTGTTTCTTTTCCTTTTAAATGGATTGGTAAACTTGTTTACATTGGAACTGTGGTTTGAAAGGTCAACATATTTATGTGTTTTTTTCGTAATACAGATGTGAATGAATGTGCTGCTAGTCCTTGTGATGCAAATGCAGCGTGTGCTAATACTGCTGGTTCCTACACATGTACTTGTAATAGCGGATATACCGGAAATGGAACTTCATGTACCGGTAAGATATGTTATTGTTTGATAATTTGATGACATTGATAAGAGTGGAGATTGTTGTGTTTGAAATATGATTATCGGATTTTTATAAATGTTATTTCTCGATGTGCCTTGATATACGATAGCTTTTGTTAGTTACTGCTGTTAAATTGAGTGGTAAACTGGTATACATTTGAACTGTGGTTGGAAAGGTTAACATTTCTATGTGTTTTGGTTTGTAATACAGATGTGAATGAATGTGCTACCAGTCCTTGTGATGCAAATGCAGCTTGTGCCAATACGGCTGGTTCGTACACATGTACCTGTAATAGCGGATATACCGGAAATGGAACTTCATGTACTGGTAAGATGTGTTATTGTTTGATAATTTGATGATAATGATAAGAGTGGAGATTGTTGTGTTTGAAAGATGATTATCTGATATTTATCGATGCTATTTCTCGATGTGCCTTAATATACGATGGTTTTGTTTCTTGCTCCTTTCAAATGGATTGGTAAACTTGTTTACATTGGAACTGTGGTTGGAAAGGTTAACATATTTATGTGTTTTTTTTCGTAATACAGATGTGAATGAATGTGCTACTAGTCCTTGTGATGCAAATGCAGCTTGTGCCAATACTGCTGGTTCGTACACATGTACCTGTAATAGCGGATACACCGGAAATGGAACTTCATGTACTGGTAAGAAATTTTATTGTTTGATAATTTGATAATAATTATAAGAGTAGAGATTGTTGTGTTTGAAATATGATTATCTGATATTTATCAATGCTATTTCTCGATGTGCCTTGATATACGATGGTTTTATTTCTTGCTCCCTTTAAATGGATTGGTAAACGGGTTTACGCTGGAACTGTGGTTGGAAAGGTTAACATCTCTATGTGTTTTTTTTGTAATACAGATGTGAATGAATGTGCTACTAGTCCTTGTGATGCAAATGCAGCTTGTGCCAATACTGCTGGTTCGTACACATGTACCTGTAATAGCGGATATACCGGAAATGGAACTTCATGTACTGGTAAGATGTGTTATTATTTGATAATGTGATGATAATGATAAGAGTGGAGATTGTTGTGTTTGAAATATGATTATCGGATTTTTATAAATGTTATTTCTCGATGTGCCTTGATATACGATGGTTTTATTTCTTGCTCCTTTTAATTGGATTGGTAAACTGGTTTGCATTTGAACTGTAGTTCGAAATGTTAACGTTGGTATGTGTTTTTGTGTAATACAGATGTGAATGAATGTGCTACTAGTCCTTGTGATGCAAATGCAGCTTGTGCCAATACTGCTGGTTCGTACGCATGTACCTGTAATAGCGGATATACCGGAAATGGAACTTCATGTACTGGTAAGATGTGTTATTGTTTGATAATTTTTATGATAATGATAAGAGTGGAGATTGTTGTGTTTGAAATATGATTATTTGATATTTATCAATGCTATTTCTTGATGTGCCTTGATATACGATGGTTTTATTTCCTGCTACTTTTAATTGGATTGGGAAACTGGTTTACATTTGCACTGTAGTTGGAAATGTTAACGTTGGTATGTGTTTTTGTGTAATACAGATGTGAATGAATGTGCTACTAGTCCTTGTGATGCAAATGCAGCGTGTGCTAATACTGCTGGTTCCTACACATGTACTTGTAATAGCGGATATACCGGAAATGGAACTTCATGTACCGGTAAGATATGTTATTGTTTGATAATTTGATGACATTGATAAGAGTGGAGATTGTTGTGTTTGAAATATGATTATCGGATTTTTATAAATGTTATTTCTCGATGTGCCTTGATATACGATAGCTTTTGTTAGTTACTGCTGTTAAATTGAGTGGTAAACTGGTATACATTTGAACTGTGGTTGGAAAGGTTAACATTTCTATGTGTTTTGGTTTGTAATACAGATGTTAATGAATGTGCTACCAGTCCTTGTGATGCAAATGCAACTTGTGCCAATACGGCTGGTTCGTACACATGTACCTGTAATAGCGGATATACCGGAAATGGAACTTCATGTACTGGTAAGATGTGTTATTGTTTGATAATTTGATGATAATGATAAGAGTGGAGATTGTTGTGTTTGAAATATGATTATCTGATATTTATCAATGCTATTTCTTGATGTGCCTTGATATACGATGGTTTTATTTCTTGCTCCTTTTAATTGGATTGGTAAACTGGTTTGCATTTGAACTGTAGTTGCAAATGTTAACGTTGGTACGTGTTTTTGTGTAATACAGATGTGAATGAATGTGCTACTAGTCCTTGTGATGCAAATGCAGCTTGTGCCAATACTGCTGGTTCGTACAAATGTACCTGTAATAGCGGATACACCGGAAATGGAACTTCATGTACTGGTAAGATGTGTTATTGTTTGATAATGTGATGATAATGATAAGAGTAGAGATTGTTTGTTTTGAAATACAATGATCTGATAAAAATAAATGCGTTTTTTCGATGTGCCTTGATATACGATAGCTTTGTTAGTTGCTCCTTTTAAATGGATTGGTTATCTGGTTGACATTTTAACTGTGATTGGAAATGTTAACGTTGGTATGTGTTTTTGTGTAATACAGATGTGAATGAATGTGCTACTAGTCCTTGTGATGCAAATGCAGCTTGTGCCAATACTGCTGGTTCGTACACATGTACCTGTAATAGCGGATACACCGGAAATGGAACTTCATGTACTGGTAAGATGTGTTATTGTTTGATAATGTGATGATAATGATAAGAGTGGAGATTGTTGTGTTTGAAATATGATTATCTGATATTTATCAATGCTATTTCTCGATGTGCCTTGATATACGATGGTTTGTTTCTTGCTCCTTTTAAATGGATTGGAAACTGGTTTACAGTTGAACTGTGGTTGGAAATGTTAACGTTTGTTTCTGTTTTTTGTAATGCAGATGTGAATGAATGTGCTACTAGTCCTTGTGATGCAAATGCAGCTTGTGCCAATACTGCTGGTTCCTACACATGTATTTGTAATAGCGGATATACCGGAAATGGAACTTCATGTACTGGTATGATATGTTATTGTTTGATAATTTGATAATAATGATAAGAGTAGAGATTGTTTGTTTTGAAATACAATGATCTGATAAAAATAAATGCGTTTTTTCGATGTGCCTTGATATACGATAGCTTTGTTAGTTGCTCCTTTTAAATGGATTGGTTATCTGGTTGACATTTTAACTGTGATTGGAAATGTTAACGTTGGTATGTGTTTTTGTGTAATACAGATGTGAATGAATGTGCTACTAGTCCTTGTGATGCAAATGCAGCTTGTGCCAATACTGCTGGTTCGTACACATGTACCTGTAATAGCGGATATACCGGAAATGGAACTTCATGTGCTGGTAAGATGTGTTATTGTTTGATAATTTGATAATAATGATAAGAGTGGAGATTGTTGTGTTTGAAATATGATTATCTGATATTTATCAATGCTATTTCTCGATGTGCCTTGATATACGATGGTTTTGTTTCTTGCTCCTTTTAAATGGATTGGTAAACTTGTTTACATTGGAACTGTGGTTGGAAAGGTTAACGTATTTATGTGTTTTTTTTCGTAATACAGATGTGAATGAATGTGCTACTAGTCCTTGTGATGCAAATGCAGCGTGTGCTAATACTGCTGGTTCCTACACATGTACTTGTAATAGCGGATATACCGGAAATGGAACTTCATGTACCGGTAAGATATGTTATTGTTTGATAATTTGATGACATTGATAAGAGTGGAGATTGTTGTGTTTGAAATATGATTATCGGATTTTTATAAATGTTATTTCTCGATGTGCCTTGATATACGATAGCTTTTGTTAGTTACTGCTGTTAAATTGAGTGGTAAACTGGTATACATTTGAACTGTGGTTTGAAAGGTTAACATTTCTATGTGTTTTGGTTTGTAATACAGATGTGAATGAATGTGCTACCAGTCCTTGTGATGCAAATGCAGCTTGTGCCAATACGGCTGGTTCGTACACATGTTCCTGTAATAGCGGATATACCGGAAATGGAACTTCATGTACTGGTAAGATGTGTTATTGTTTGATAATTTGATGATAATGATAAGAGTGGAGATTGTTGTGTTTGAAATATGATTATCTGATATTTATCAATGCTATTTCTTGATGTGCCTTGATATACGATGGTTTTATTTCTTGCTCCTTTTAATTGGATTGGAAACTGGTTTACAGTTGAACTGTGGTTGGAAATGTTAACGTTTGTTTGTGTTTTTTGTAATGCAGATGTGAATGAATGTGCTACTAGTCCTTGTGATGCAAATGCAGCTTGTGCCAATACTGCTGGTTCGTACACATGTACCTGTAATAGCGGATATACCGGAAATGGAACTTCATGTACTGGTAAGATGTGTTATTGTTTGATAATTTGATGATAATGATAAGAGTGGAGATTGTTGTGTTTGAAATATGATTATCTGATATTTATCAATGCTATTTCTTGATGTGCCTTGATATACGATGGTTTTATTTCTTGCTCCTTTTAATTGGATTGGTAAACTGGTTTGCATTTGAACTGTAGTTGCAAATGTTAACGTTGGTATGTGTTTTTGTGTAATACAGATGTGAATGAATGTGCTACTAGTCCTTGTGATGCAAATGCAGCTTGTGCCAATACTGCTGGTTCGTACACATGTACCTGTAATAGCGGATACACCGGAAATGGAACTTCATGTACTGGTAAGATGTGCTATTGTTTGATAATGTGATGATAATGATAAGAGTGGAGATTGTTGTGTTTGAAATATGATTATCTGATATTTATCAATGCTATTTCTCGATGTGCCTTGATATACGATGGTTTGTTTCTTGCTCCTTTTAAATGGATTGGAAACTGGTTTACAGTTGAACTGTGGTTGGAAATGTTAACGTTTGTTTGTGTTTTTTGTAATGCAGATGTGAATGAATGTGCTACTAGTCCTTGTGATGCAAATGCAGCTTGTGCCAATACTGCTGGTTCCTACACATGTACTTGTAATAGCGGATATACCGGAAATGGAACTTCATGTACTGGTATGATATGTTATTGTTTGATAATTTGATAATAATGATAAGAGTAGAGATTGTTTGGTTTGCAATACAATGATCTGATATTTATCAATGCTATTTCTCGATGTGCCTTAATATACGATGGTTTTGTTTCTTGCTCCTTTCAAATGGATTGGTAAACTTGTTTACATTGGAACTGTGGTTGGAAAGGTTAACATATTTATGTGTTTTTTCGTAATACAGATGTGAATGAATGTGCTACTAGTCCTTGTGATGCAAATGCAGCTTGTGCCAATACTGCTGGTTCCTACACATGTACTTGTAATAGCGGATATACCGGAAATGGAACTTCATGTACTGGTATGATATGTTATTGTTTGATAATTTGATAATAATGATAAGAGTAGAGATTGTTTGGTTTGCAATACAATGATCTGATATTTATCAATGCTTTTTTCGATGTGCCTTAATATACGATGGTTTTGTTTCTTGCTCCTTTCAAATGGATTGGTAAACTTGTTTACATTGGAACTGTGGTTGGAAAGGTTAACATATTTATGTGTTTTTTTCGTAATACAGATGTGAATGAATGTGCTACTAGTCCTTGTGATGCAAATGCAGCTTGTGCCAATACTGCTGGTTCGTACACATGTACCTGTAATAGCGGATATACCGGAAATGGAACTTCATGTACTGGTAAGATGTGTTATTATTTGATAATGTGATGATAATGATAAGAGTGGAGATTGTTGTGTTTGAAATATGATTATCGGATTTTTATAAATGTTATTTCTCGATGTGCCTTGATATACGATAGCTTTTGTTAGTTACTGCTGTTAAATGGATTGGTAAACTGGTATACATTTGAATTGTGGTTGGAAAGGTTAACATTTCTATATGTTTTGTTTTGTAATACAGATGTGAATGAATGTGCTACTAGTCCTTGTGATGCAAATGCAGCGTGTGCTAATACTGCTGGTTCCTACACATGTACTTGTAATAGCGGATATACCGGAAATGGAACTTCATGTACCGGTAAGATATGTTTTTGTTTGATAATTTGATGACATTGATAAGAGTGGAGATTGTTGTGTTTGAAATATGATTATCGGATTTTTTTAAATGTTATTTCTCGATGTGCCTTGATATACGATAGCTTTTGTTAGTTACTGCTGTTAAATTGAGTGGTAAACTGGTATACATTTGAACTGTGGTTGGAAAGGTTAACATTTCTATGTGTTTTGGTTTGTAATACAGATTTGAATGAATGTGCTACCAGTCCTTGTGATGCAAATGCAGCTTGTGCCAATACGGCTGGTTCGTACACATGTACCTGTAATAGCGGATATACCGGAAATGGAACTTCATGTACTGGTAAGATGTGTTATTGTTTGATAATTTGATGATAATGATAAGAGTGGAGATTGTTGTGTTTGAAATATGATTATCTGATATTTATCAATGCTATTTCTTGATGTGCCTTGATATACGATGGTTTTATTTCTTGCTCCCTTTAATTGGATTGGTAAACTGGTATACACTTGAACTGTAGTTGCAAATGTTAACGTTGGTATGTGTTTTTGTGTAATACAGATGTGAATGAATGTGCTACTAGTCCTTGTGATGCAAATGCAGCTTGTGCCAATACTGCTGGTTCGTACACATGTACCTGTAATAGCGGATATACCGGAAATGGAACTTCATGTACTGGTAAGATGTGTTATTGTTTGATAATGTGATGATAATGATAAGAGTGGAGATTGTTGTGTTTGAAATATGATGATCGGATTTTTATAAATGTTATTTCTCGATGTGCCTTGATATACGATAGCTTTTGTTAGTTACTGCTGTTAAATTGATTGGTAAACTGGTATACATTTGAATTGTGGTTGGAAAGGTTAACATTTCTATGTGTTTTGTTTTGTAATACAGATGTGAATGAATGTGCTACTAGTCCTTGTGATGCAAATGCAGCGTGTGCTAATACTGCTGGTTCCTACACATGTACTTGTAATAGCGGATATACCGGAAATGGAACTTCATGTACCGGTAAGATATGTTATTGTTTGATAATTTGATGACATTGATAAGAGTGGAGATTGTTGTGTTTGAAATATGATTATCGGATTTTTATAAATGTTATTTCTCGATGTGCCTTGATATACGATAGCTTTTGTTAGTTACTGCTGTTAAATTGAGTGGTAAACTGGTATACATTTGAACTGTGGTTGGAAAGGTTAACATTTCTATGTGTTTTGGTTTGTAATACAGATGTGAATGAATGTGCTACTAGTCCTTGTGATGCAAATGCAGCGTGTGCTAATACTGCTGGTTCCTACACATGTACTTGTAATAGCGGATATACCGGAAATGGAACTTCATGTACCGGTAAGATATGTTATTGTTTGATAATTTGATGACATTGATAAGAGTGGAGATTGTTGTGTTTGAAATATGATTATCGGATTTTTATAAATGTTATTTCTCGATGTGCCTTGATATACGATAGCTTTTGTTAGTTACTGCTGTTAAATTGAGTGGTAAACTGGTATACATTTGAACTGTGGTTGGAAAGGTTAACATTTCTATGTGTTTTGGTTTGTAATACAGATGTGAATGAATGTGCTACTAGTCCTTGTGATGCAAATGCAGCTTGTGCCAATACTGCTGGTTCGTACACTTGTACCTGTAATAGCGGATATACCGGAAATGGAACTTCATGTGCTGGTAAGATGTGTTATTGTTTGATAATTTGATAATAATGATAAGAGTGGAGATTGTTGTGTTTGAAATATGATTATCTGATATTTATCAATGCTATTTCTCGATGTGCCTTGATATACGATGGTTTGTTTCTTGCTCCTTTTAAATGGATTGGAAACTGGTTTACAGTTGAACTGTGGTTGGAAATGTTAACGTTTGTTTGTGTTTTTTGTAATGCAGATGTGAATGAATGTGCTACTAGTCCTTGTGATGCAAATGCAGCTTGTGCCAATACTGCTGGTTCCTACACATGTACCTGTAATAGCGGATATACCGGAAATGGAACTTCATGTACTGGTATGATATGTTATTGTTCGATAATTTGATAATAATGATAAGAGTAGAGATTGTTTGGTTTGAAATACAATGATCTGATATTTATCAATGCTATTTCTCGATGTGCCTTGATATACGATGGTTTTATTTCTTGCTCCTTTTAATTGGATTGGAAACTGGTTTACAGTTGAACTGTGGTTGGAAATGTTAACGTTTGTTTGTGTTTTTTGTAATGCAGATGTGAATGAATGTGCTACTAGTCCTTGTGATGCAAATGCAGCTTGTGCCAATACTGCTGGTTCCTACACATGTATTTGTAATTGCGGATATACCGGAAATGGAACTTCATGTACTGGTATGATATGTTATTGTTTGATAATTTGATAATAGTGATAAGAGTAGAGATTGTTTGTTTTGAAATACAATGATCTGATAAAAATAAATGCGTTTTTTCGATGTGCCTTAATATACGATAGCTTTGTTAGTTGCTCCTTTTAAATGGATTGGTTATCTGGTTGACATTTTAACTGTGATTGGAAATGTTAACGTTGGTATGTGTTTTTGTGTAATACAGATGTGAATGAATGTGCTACTAGTCCTTGTGATGCAAATGCAGCTTGTGCCAATACTGCTGGTTCGTACACATGTACCTGTAATAGCGGATATACCGGAAATGGAACTTCATGTACTGGTAAGATGTGTTATTGTTTGATAATTTGATGATAATGATAAGAGTGGAGATTGTTGTGTTTGAAATATGATTATCTGATATTTATCAATGCTATTTCTTGATGTGCCTTGATATACGATGGTTTTATTTCTTGCTCCTTTTAATTGGATTGGTAAACTGGTTTGCATTTGAACTGTAGTTGCAAATGTTAACGTTGGTATGTGTTTTTGTGTAATACAGATGTGAATGAATGTGCTACTAGTCCTTGTGATGCAAATGCAGCTTGTGCCAATACTGCTGGTTCGTACACATGTACCTGTAATAGCGGATACACCGGAAATGGAACTTCATGTACTGGTAAGATGTGCTATTGTTTGATAATGTGATGATAATGATAAGAGTGGAGATTGTTGTGTTTGAAATATGATTATCTGATATTTATCAATGCTATTTCTCGATGTGCCTTGATATACGATGGTTTGTTTCTTGCTCCTTTTAAATGGATTGGAAACTGGTTTACAGTTGAACTGTGGTTGGAAATGTTAACGTTTGTTTGTGTTTTTTGTAATGCAGATGTGAATGAATGTGCTACTAGTCCTTGTGATGCAAATGCAGCTTGTGCCAATACTGCTGGTTCCTACACATGTACCTGTAATAGCGGATATACCGGAAATGGAACTTCATGTACTGGTATGATATGTTATTGTTCGATAATTTGATAATAATGATAAGAGTAGAGATTGTTTGGTTTGAAATACAATGATCTGATATTTATCAATGCTATTTCTCGATGTGCCTTGATATACGATGGTTTTATTTCTTGCTCCTTTTAATTGGATTGGAAACTGGTTTACAGTTGAACTGTGGTTGGAAATGTTAACGTTTGTTTGTGTTTTTTGTAATGCAGATGTGAATGAATGTGCTACTAGTCCTTGTGATGCAAATGCAGCTTGTGCCAATACTGCTGGTTCGTACACATGTACCTGTAATAGCGGATATACCGGAAATGGAACTTCATGTACTGGTAAGATGTGTTATTGTTTGATAATTTGATGATAATGATAAGAGTGGAGATTGTTGTGTTTGAAATATGATTATCTGATATTTATCAATGCTATTTCTTGATGTGCCTTGATATACGATGGTTTTATTTCTTGCTCCTTTTAATTGGATTGGTAAACTGGTTTGCATTTGAACTGTAGTTGCAAATGTTAACGTTGGTATGTGTTTTTGTGTAATACAGATGTGAATGAATGTGCTACTAGTCCTTGTGATGCAAATGCAGCTTGTGCCAATACTGCTGGTTCGTACACATGTACCTGTAATAGCGGATACACCGGAAATGGAACTTCATGTACTGGTAAGATGTGCTATTGTTTGATAATGTGATGATAATGATAAGAGTGGAGATTGTTGTGTTTGAAATATGATTATCTGATATTTATCAATGCTATTTCTCGATGTGCCTTGATATACGATGGTTTGTTTCTTGCTCCTTTTAAATGGATTGGAAACTGGTTTACAGTTGAACTGTGGTTGGAAATGTTAACGTTTGTTTGTGTTTTTTGTAATGCAGATGTGAATGAATGTGCTACTAGTCCTTGTGATGCAAATGCAGCTTGTGCCAATACTGCTGGTTCCTACACATGTACTTGTAATAGCGGATATACCGGAAATGGAACTTCATGTACTGGTATGATATGTTATTGTTTGATAATTTGATAATAATGATAAGAGTAGAGATTGTTTGGTTTGAAATACAATGATCTGATATTTATCAATGCTATTTCTCGATGTGCCTTGATATACGATGGTTTGTTTCTTGCTCCTTTTAAATGGATTGGAAACTGGTTTACAGTTGAACTGAGGTTGGAAATGTTAACGTTTGTTTGTGTTTTTCGTAATACAGATGTGAATGAATGTGCTACTAGTCCTTGTGATGCAAATGCAGCTTGTGCCAATACTGCTGGTTCGTACACATGTACCTGTAATAGCGGATACACCGGAAATGGAACTTCATGTACTGGTAAGATGTGTTATTATTTGATAATGTGATGATAATGATAAGAGTGGAGATTGTTGTATTTGAAATATGATTATCGGATTTTTATAAATGTTATTTCTCGATGTGCCTTGATATACGATAGCTTTTGTTAGTTACTGCTGTTAAATTGAGTGGTAAACTGGTATACATTTGAACTGTGGTTGGAAAGGTTAACATTTCTATGTGTTTTGGTTTGTAATACAGATGTGAATGAATGTGCTACTAGTCCTTGTGATGCAAATGCAGCGTGTGCTAATACTGCTGGTTCCTACACATGTACTTGTAATAGCGGATATACCGGAAATGGAACTTCATGTACCGGTAAGATATGTTATTGTTTGATAATTTGATGACATTGATAAGAGTGGAGATTGTTGTGTTTGAAATATGATTATCGGATTTTTATAAATGTTATTTCTCGATGTGCCTTGATATACGATAGCTTTTGTTAGTTACTGCTGTTAAATTGAGTGGTAAACTGGTATACATTTGAACTGTGGTTGGAAAGGTTAACATTTCTATGTGTTTTGGTTTGTAATACAGATGTGAATGAATGTGCTACCAGTCCTTGTGATGCAAATGCAGCTTGTGCCAATACGGCTGGTTCGTACACATGTACCTGTAATAGCGGATATACCGGAAATGGAACTTCATGTACTGGTAAGATGTGTTATTGTTTGATGATTTGATGATAGTGATAAGAGTGGAGATTGTTGTGTTTGAAATATGATTATCTGATATTTATCAATGCTATTTCTCGATGTGCCTTGATATACGATGGTTTTATTTCTTGCTCCTTTTAATTGGATTGGTAAACTGGTTTGCATTTGCACTGTAGTTGCAAATGTTAACGTTGGTATGTGTTTTTGTGTAATACAGATGTGAATGAATGTGCTACTAGTCCTTGTGATGCAAATGCAGCTTGTGCCAATACTGCTGGTTCGTACACATGTACCTGTAATAGCGGATACACCGGAAATGGAACTTCATGTACTGGTAAGATGTGTTATTGTTTGATAATGTGATGATAATGATAAGAGTGGAGATTGTTGTGTTTGAAATATGATTATTTGATATTTATCAATGCTATTTCTCGATGGACCTTAATATACGATGGTTTGTTTTTGCTCCTTTTAAATGGATTGGAAACTGGTTTACAGTTGAACTGTGGTTGGAAATGTTAACGTTTGTTTGTGTTTTTTGTAATGCAGATGTGAATGAATGTGCTACTAGTCCTTGTGATGCAAATGCAGCTTGTGCCAATACTGCTGGTTCCTACACATGTACTTGTAATAGCGGATATACCGGAAATGGAACGTCATGTACTGGTATGATATGTTATTGTTTGATAATTTGATAATAATGATAAGAGTAGAGATTGTTTTTTTTGACATACAATGATCTGATAAAAATAAATGCGTTTTTTCGATGTGCCTTGATATACGATAGCTTTGTTAGTTGTACTTTTAAATGGATTGGTTATCTGGTTGACATTTTAACTGTGATTGGAAATGTTAACGTTGGTATGTGTTTTTGTGTAATACAGATGTGAATGAATGTGCTACTAGTCCTTGTGATGCAAATGCAGCTTGTGCCAATACTGCTGGTTCGTACACATGTACCTGTAATAGCGGATATACCGGAAATGGAACTTCATGTACTGGTAAGATGTGTTATTGTTTGATAATTTGATAATAATGATAAGAGTGGAGATTGTTGTATTTGAAATATGATTATCTGATATTTATCAATGCTATTTATCGATATGCCTTAATATACGATGGTTTTGTTTCTTTTCCTTTTAAATGGATTGGTAAACTTGTTTACATTGGAACTGTGGTTTGAAAGGTTAACATATTTATGTGTTTTTTTCGTAATACAGATGTGAATGAATGTGCTGCTAGTCCTTGTGATGCAAATGCAGCGTGTGCTAATACTGCTGGTTCCTACACATGTACTTGTAATAGCGGATATACCGGAAATGGAACTTCATGTACCGGTAAGATATGTTATTGTTTGATAATTTGATGACATTGATAAGAGTGGAGATTGTTGTGTTTGAAATATGATTATCGGATTTTTATAAATGTTATTTCTCGATGTGCCTTGATATACGATAGCTTTTGTTAGTTACTGCTGTTAAATTGAGTGGTAAACTGGTATACATTTGAACTGTGGTTGGAAAGGTTAACATTTCTATGTGTTTTGGTTTGTAATACAGATGTGAATGAATGTGCTACCAGTCCTTGTGATGCAAATGCAGCTTGTGCCAATACGGCTGGTTCGTACACATGTACCTGTAATAGCGGATATACCGGAAATGGAACTTCATGTACTGGTAAGATGTGTTATTGTTTGATAATTTGATGATAATGATAAGAGTGGAGATTGTTGTGTTTGAAATATGATTATCTGATATTTATCAATGCTATTTCTTGATGTGCCTTGATATACGATGGTTTTATTTCTTGCTCCTTTTAATTGGATTGGTAAACTGGTTTGCATTTGAACTGTAGTTGCAAATGTTAACGTTGGTACGTGTTTTTGTGTAATACAGATGTGAATGAATGTGCTACTAGTCCTTGTGATGCAAATGCAGCTTGTGCCAATACTGCTGGTTCGTACACATGTACCTGTAATAGCGGATACACCGGAAATGGAACTTCATGTACTGGTAAGATGTGTTATTGTTTGATAATGTGATGATAATGATAAGAGTGGAGATTGTTGTGTTTGAAATATGATTATCTGATATTTATCAATGCTATTTCTCGATGTGCCTTGATATACGATGGTTTGTTTCTTGCTCCTTCTAAATGGATTGGAAACTGGTCAACAGATGAACTGTGGTTGGAAATGTTAACGTTTGTTTGTGTTTTTTGTAATGCAGATGTGAATGAATGTGCTACTAGTCCTTGTGATGCAAATGCAGCTTGTGCCAATACTGCTGGTTCCTACACATGTACTTGTAATAGCGGATATACCGGAAATGGAACTTCATGTACTGGTATGATATGTTATTGTTTGATAATTTGATAATAATGATAAGAGTAGAGATTGTTTGTTTTGAAATATAATGATCTGATAAAAATAAATGCGCTTTTTCGATGTGCCTTGATATACGATAGCTTTGTTAGTTGCTCCTTTTAAATGGATTGGTTATCTGGTTGACATTTTAACTGTGATTGGAAATGTTAACGTTGGTATGTGTTTTTGTGTAATACAGATGTGAATGAATGTGCTACTAGTCCTTGTGATGCAAATGCAGCTTGTGCCAATACTGCTGGTTCGTACACATGTACCTGTAATAGCGGATATACCGGAAATGGAACTTCATGTGCTGGTAAGATGTGTTATTGTTTGATAATTTGATAATAATGATAAGAGTGGAGATTGTTGTGTTTGAAATATGATTATCTGATATTTATCAATGCTATTTCTCGATGTGCCTTAATATACGATGGTTTTGTTTCTTGCTCCTTTTAAATGGATTGGTAAACTTGTTTACATTGGAACTGTGGTTGGAAAGGTTAACGTATTTATGTGTTTTTTTTCGTAATACAGATGTGAATGAATGTGCTACTAGTCCTTGTGATGCAAATGCAGCGTGTGCTAATACTGCTGGTTCCTACACATGTACTTGTAATAGCGGATATACCGGAAATGGAACTTCATGTACCGGTAAGATATGTTATTTTTTGATAATTTGATGACATTGATAAGAGTGGAGATTGTTATGTTTGAAATATGATTATCGGATTTTTATAAATGTTATTTCTCGATGTGCCTTGATATACGATAGCTTTTGTTAGTTACTGCTGTTAAATTGAGTGGTAAACTGGTATACATTTGAACTGTGGTTGGAAAGGTTAACATTTCTATGTGTTTTGGTTTGTAATACAGATGTGAATGAATGTGCTACCAGTCCTTGTGATGCAAATGCAGCTTGTGCCAATACAGCTGGTTCGTACACATGTACCTGTAATAGCGGATATACCGGAAATGGAACTTCATGTACTGGTAAGATGTGTTATTGTTTGATAATTTGATGATAATGATAAGAGTGGAGATTGTTGTGTTTGAAATATGATTATCTGATATTTATCAATGCTATTTCTTGATGTGCCTTGATATACAATGGTTTTATTTCTTGCTCCTTTTAATTGGATTGGAAACTGGTTTACAGTTGAACTGTGGTTGGAAATGTTAACGTTTGTTTGTGTTTTTTGTAATGCAGATGTGAATGAATGTGCTACCAGTCCTTGTGATGCAAATGCAGCTTGTGCCAATACTGCTGGTTCGTACACATGTACCTGTAATAGCGGATATACCGGAAATGGAACTTCATGTACTGGTAAGATGTGTTATTGTTTGATAATTTGATGATAATGATAAGAGTGGAGATTGTTCTGTTTGAAATATGATTATCGGATTTTTAGAAATGTTATTTCTCGATGTGCCTTGATATACGATAGCTTTTGTTAGTTACTGCTGTTAAATTGAGTGGTAAACTGGTATACATTTGAACTGTGGTTGGAAAGGTTAACATTTCTATGTGTTTTGGTTTGTAATACAGATGTGAATGAATGTGCTACCAGTCCTTGTGATGCAAATGCAGCTTGTGCCAATACGGCTGGTTCGTACACATGTACCTGTAATAGCGGATATACCGGAAATGGAACTTCATGTACTGGTAAGATGTGTTATTGTTTGATAATTTGATGATAATGATAAGAGTGGAGATTGTTGTGTTTGAAATATGATTATCTGATATTTATCAATGCTATTTCTTGATGTGCCTTGATATACAATGGTTTTATTTCTTGCTCCTTTTAATTGGATTGGAAACTGGTTTACAGTTGAACTGTGGTTGGAAATGTTAACGTTTGTTTGTGTTTTTGTCTAATACAGATGTGAATGAATGTGCTACCAGTCCTTGTGATGCAAATGCAGCTTGTGCCAATACTGCTGGTTCGTACACATGTACCTGTAATAGCGGATATACCGGAAATGGAACTTCATGTACTGGTAAGATGTGTTATTGTTTGATAATTTGATGATAATGATAAGAGTGGAGATTGTTGTGTTTGAAATATGATTATCTGATATTTATCAATGCTATTTCTTGATGTGCCTTGATATACAATGGTTTTATTTCTTGCTCCTTTTAATTGGATTGGAAACTGGTTTACAGTTGAACTGTGGTTGGAAATGTTAACGTTTGTTTGTGTTTTTTGTAATACAGATGTGAATGAATGTGCTACCAGTCCTTGTGATGCAAATGCAGCTTGTGCCAATACTGCTGGTTCGTACACATGTACCTGTAATAGCGGATATACCGGAAATGGAACTTCATGTACTGGTAAGATGTGTTATTGTTTGATAATTTGATGATAATGATAAGAGTGGAGATTGTTGTGTTTGAAATATGATTATCTGATATTTATCAATGCTATTTCTTGATGTGCCTTGATATACGATGGTTTTATTTCTTGCTCCTTTTAATTGGATTGGTAAACTGGTTTGCATTTGAACTGTAGTTGCAAATTTTAACGTTGGTATGTGTTTTTGTGTAATACAGATGTGAATGAATGTGCTACTAGTCCTTGTGATGCAAATGCAGCTTGTGCCAATACTGCTGGTTCGTACACATGTACCTGTAATAGCGGATACACCGGAAATGGAACTTCATGTACTGGTAAGATGTGTTATTGTTTGATAATGTGATGATAATGATAAGAGTGGAGATTGTTGTGTTTGAAATATGATTATCTGATATTTATCAATGCTATTTCTCGATGTGCCTTGATATACGATGGTTTGTTTCTTGCTCCTTTTAAATGGATTGGAAACTGGTTTACAGTTGAACTGTGGTTGGAAATGTTAACGTTTGTTTGTGTTTTTTGTTATGCAGATGTGAATGAATGTGCTACTAGTCCTTGTGATGCAAATGCAGCTTGTGCCAATACTGCTGGTTCCTACACATGTACTTGTAATAGCGGATATACCGGAAATGGAACTTCATGTACTGGTATGATATGTTATTGTTTGATGATTTGATAATAATGATAAGAGTAGAGATTGTTTGGTTTGAAATACAATGATCTGATAAAAATAAATGCGTTTTTTCGATGTGCCTTGATATACGATAGCTTTGTTAGTTGCTCCTTTTAAATGGATTGGTTATCTGGTTGACATTTTAACTGTGATTGGAAATGTTAACGTTGGTATGTGTTTTTGTGTAATACAGATGTGAATGAATGTGCTACTAGTCCTTGTGATGCAAATGCAGCTTGTGCCAATACTGCTGGTTCGTACACATGTACCTGTAATAGCGGATATACCGGAAATGGAACTTCATGTGCTGGTAAGATGTGTTATTGTTTGATAATTTGATAATAATGATAAGAGTGGAGATTGTTGTGTTTGAAATATGATTATCTGATATTTATCAATGCTATTTCTTGATGTGCCTTGATATACAATGGTTTTATTTCTTGCTCCTTTTAATTGGATTGGAAACTGGTTTACAGTTGAACTGTGGTTGGAAATGTTAACGTTTGTTTGTGTTTTTTGTAATGCAGATGTGAATGAATGTGCTACCAGTCCTTGTGATGCAAATGCAGCTTGTGCCAATACTGCTGGTTCGTACACATGTACCTGTAATAGCGGATATACCGGAAATGGAACTTCATGTACTGGTAAGATGTGTTATTGTTTGATAATTTGATGATAATGATAAGAGTGGAGATTGTTCTGTTTGAAATATGATTATCGGATTTTTAGAAATGTTATTTCTCGATGTGCCTTGATATACGATAGCTTTTGTTAGTTACTGCTGTTAAATTGAGTGGTAAACTGGTATACATTTGAACTGTGGTTGGAAAGGTTAACATTTCTATGTGTTTTGGTTTGTAATACAGATGTGAATGAATGTGCTACCAGTCCTTGTGATGCAAATGCAGCTTGTGCCAATACGGCTGGTTCGTACACATGTACCTGTAATAGCGGATATACCGGAAATGGAACTTCATGTACTGGTAAGATGTGTTATTGTTTGATAATTTGATGATAATGATAAGAGTGGAGATTGTTGTGTTTGAAATATGATTATCTGATATTTATCAATGCTATTTCTTGATGTGCCTTGATATACAATGGTTTTATTTCTTGCTCCTTTTAATTGGATTGGAAACTGGTTTACAGTTGAACTGTGGTTGGAAATGTTAACGTTTGTTTGTGTTTTTGTCTAATACAGATGTGAATGAATGTGCTACCAGTCCTTGTGATGCAAATGCAGCTTGTGCCAATACTGCTGGTTCGTACACATGTACCTGTAATAGCGGATATACCGGAAATGGAACTTCATGTACTGGTAAGATGTGTTATTGTTTGATAATTTGATGATAATGATAAGAGTGGAGATTGTTGTGTTTGAAATATGATTATCTGATATTTATCAATGCTATTTCTTGATGTGCCTTGATATACAATGGTTTTATTTCTTGCTCCTTTTAATTGGATTGGAAACTGGTTTACAGTTGAACTGTGGTTGGAAATGTTAACGTTTGTTTGTGTTTTTTGTAATACAGATGTGAATGAATGTGCTACCAGTCCTTGTGATGCAAATGCAGCTTGTGCCAATACTGCTGGTTCGTACACATGTACCTGTAATAGCGGATATACCGGAAATGGAACTTCATGTACTGGTAAGATGTGTTATTGTTTGATAATTTGATGATAATGATAAGAGTGGAGATTGTTGTGTTTGAAATATGATTATCTGATATTTATCAATGCTATTTCTTGATGTGCCTTGATATACGATGGTTTTATTTCTTGCTCCTTTTAATTGGATTGGTAAACTGGTTTGCATTTGAACTGTAGTTGCAAATTTTAACGTTGGTATGTGTTTTTGTGTAATACAGATGTGAATGAATGTGCTACTAGTCCTTGTGATGCAAATGCAGCTTGTGCCAATACTGCTGGTTCGTACACATGTACCTGTAATAGCGGATACACCGGAAATGGAACTTCATGTACTGGTAAGATGTGTTATTGTTTGATAATGTGATGATAATGATAAGAGTGGAGATTGTTGTGTTTGAAATATGATTATCTGATATTTATCAATGCTATTTCTCGATGTGCCTTGATATACGATGGTTTGTTTCTTGCTCCTTTTAAATGGATTGGAAACTGGTTTACAGTTGAACTGTGGTTGGAAATGTTAACGTTTGTTTGTGTTTTTTGTTATGCAGATGTGAATGAATGTGCTACTAGTCCTTGTGATGCAAATGCAGCTTGTGCCAATACTGCTGGTTCCTACACATGTACTTGTAATAGCGGATATACCGGAAATGGAACTTCATGTACTGGTATGATATGTTATTGTTTGATGATTTGATAATAATGATAAGAGTAGAGATTGTTTGGTTTGAAATACAATGATCTGATAAAAATAAATGCGTTTTTTCGATGTGCCTTGATATACGATAGCTTTGTTAGTTGCTCCTTTTAAATGGATTGGTTATCTGGTTGACATTTTAACTGTGATTGGAAATGTTAACGTTGGTATGTGTTTTTGTGTAATACAGATGTGAATGAATGTGCTACTAGTCCTTGTGATGCAAATGCAGCTTGTGCCAATACTGCTGGTTCGTACACATGTACCTGTAATAGCGGATATACCGGAAATGGAACTTCATGTGCTGGTAAGATGTGTTATTGTTTGATAATTTGATAATAATGATAAGAGTAGAGATCGTTGTGTTTGGAATACGATTATCTGATATTTATCAATGCTATTTCTCGATGTGCCTTAATATACGATGGTTTTGTTTCTTGCTCCTTTTAAATGGATTGGTAAACTTGTTTACATTGGAACTGTGGTTGGAAAGGTTAACGTATTTATGTGTTTTTTTTCGTAATACAGATGTGAATGAATGTGCTACTAGTCCTTGTGATGCAAATGCAGCTTGTGCCAATACTGCTGGTTCCTACACATGTACTTGTAATACAGGATATACCGGAAATGGAACTTCATGTACCGGTAAGATATGTTATTGTTTGATAATTTGATGATATTGATAAGAGTGGAGATTGTTGTGTTTGAAATATGGTTATATAATATTTATCAATGCTATTTCTCGATGTGCCTTGATATACGATGGTTTTATTTCTTGCTACTTTGAATTGGATTGGTAAACTGGTTTACATTTGAACTGTAGTTGGAAATGTTAACGTTGGTATCTGTTTTTGTGTAATACAGATGTGAATGAATGTGCTACTAGTCCTTGTGATGCAAATGCAGCTTGTGCCAATACTGCTGGTTCGTACACATGTACCTGTAATAGCGGATACACCGGAAATGGAACTTCATGTACTGGTAAGAAATTTTATTGTTTGATAATTTGATAATAATGATAAGAGTAGAGATTGTTGTGTTTGAAATATGATTATCTGATATTTATCAATGCTATTTCTCGATGTGCCTTGATATACGATGGTTTTATTTCTTGCTCCCTTTAAATGAAGTGGTAAACTGGTTTACACTGGAACTGTGGTTGGAAAGGTTAACATTTCTATGTGTTTTTTTTTGTAATACAGATGTGAATGAATGTGCTACTAGTCCTTGTGATGCAAATGCGGCTTGTGCCAATACTGCTGGTTCCTACACATGTACCTGTAATAGCGGATACACCGGAAATGGAACTTCATGTACTGGTAAGAAAAATTATTGTTTGATCATTTGATAATAATGATAAGAGTTGGGATTGTTGTGTCTGAAATATGATTATCTGATATTTATTAATGCTATTTCTCGATGTGCCTTGATATACGATGGTTTTATTTCTTGCTCCCTTTAAATCGATTGGTAAACTGGTTTACGCTGGAACTGTGGTTGGAAAGGTTAACATTTCTATGTGTTTTTTTTGTAATACAGATGTGAATGAATGTGCTACTAGTCCTTGTGATGCAAATGCAGCTTGTGCCAATACTGCTGGTTCGTACACATGTACCTGTAATAGCGGATATACCGGAAATGGAACTTCATGTACTGGTACGATGTGTTATTGTTTGATAATTTGATAATAATGATAAGAGTTTAGATTATTGTGTTTGAAATATGATTATCTGATATTTATCAATGCTTTTTTTCGATGTGCCTTGATATACGATGGTTTTATTTCTTGCTCCCTTTAAATCGATTGGTAAACTGGTTTACGCTGGAACTGTGGTTGGAAAGGTTAACATTTCTATGTGTTTTTTTTGTAATACAGATGTGAATGAATGTGCTACTAGTCCTTGTGATGCAAATGCAGCTTGTGCCAATACTGCTGGTTCGTACACATGTACCTGTAATAGCGGATACACCGGAAATGGAACTTCATGTACTGGTAAGAAATTTTATTGTTTGATAATTTGATAATAATGATAAGAGTAGAGATTGTTGTGTTTGAAATATGATTATCGGATTTTTACAAATGTTATTTCTCGATGTGCCTTGATATACGATAGCTTTTGTTAGTTACTGTTGTTAAATTGATTGGTAAACTGGTATACATTTGAACTGTGGTTGGAAAGGTCAACATTTCTATGTGTTTTGTTTTGTAATACAGATGTGAATGAATGTGCTACTAGTCCTTGTGATGCAAATGCAGCTTGTGCCAATACGGCTGGTTCGTACACATGTACCTGTAATAGCGGATATACCGGAAATGGAACTTCATGTACTGGTAAGATGTGTTATTGTTTGATAATTTGATGATAATGATAAGAGTGGAGATTGTTGTGTTTGAAATATGATTATCTGATATTTATCAATGCTATTTCTTGATGTGCCTTGATATACGATGGTTTTATTTCTTGCTCCTTTTAATTGGATTGGTAAAATGGTTTTCATTTGAACTGTAGTTGCAAATGTTAACGTTGGTATGTGTTTTTGTCTAATACAGATGTGAATGAATGTGCTACTAGTCCTTGTGATGCAAATGCAGCTTGTGCCAATACGGCTGGTTCGTACACATGTACCTGTAATAGCGGATATACCGGAAATGGAACTTCATGTACTGGTAAGATGTGTTATTGTTTGATAATTTGATGATAATGATAAGAGTGGAGATTGTTGTGTTTGAAATATGATTATCTGATATTTATCAATGCTATTTCTTGATGTGCCTTGATATACAATGGTTTTATTTCTTGCTCCTTTTAATTGGATTGGAAACTGGTTTACAGTTGAACTGTGGTTGGAAATGTTAACGTTTGTTTGTGTTTTTTGTAATGCAGATGTGAATGAATGTGCTACTAGTCCTTGTGATGCAAATGCAGCTTGTGCCAATACTGCTGGTTCGTACACATGTACCTGTAATAGCGGATATACCGGAAATGGAACTTCATGTACTGGTAAGATGTGTTATTGTTTGATAATTTGATGATAATGATAAGAGTGGAGATTGTTGTGTTTGAAATATGATTATCTGATATTTATCAATGCTATTTCTTGATGTGCCTTGATATACGATGGTTTTATTTCTTGCTACTTTGAATTGGATTGGTAAACTGGTTTACATTTGAACTGTAGTTGGAAATGTTAACGTTGGTATCTGTTTTTGTGTAATACAGATGTGAATGAATGTGCTACTAGTCCTTGTGATGCAAATGCAGCTTGTGCCAATACTGCTGGTTCCTACACATGTACTTGTAATAGCGGATATACCGGAAATGGAACTTCATGTACCGGTAAGATATGTTATTGTTTGATAATCTGATGATATTGATAAGAGTGGAGATTGTTGTGTTTGAAATATGGTTATATAATATTTATCAATGCTATTTCTCGATGTGCCTTAATATACGATGGTTTTGTTTCTTGCTCCTTTTAAATGGATTGGTAAACTTGTTTACATTGGAACTGTGGTTGGAAAGGTTAACATATTTATGTGTTTTTTCGTAATACAGATGTGAATGAATGTGCTGCTAGTCCTTGTGATGCAAATGCAGCTTGTGTCAATACTGCTGGTTCGTACACATGTACCTGTAATAGCGGATACACCGGAAATGGAACTTCATGTACTGGTAAGAAATTTTATTGTTTGATAATTTGATAATAATGATAAGAGTAGAGATTGTTGTGTTTGAAATATGATTATCTGATATTTATCAATGCTATTTCTCGATGTGCCTTGATATACGATGGTTTTATTTCTTGCTCCCTTTAAATGGAGTGGTAAACTGGTTTACACTGGAACTGTGGTTGGAAAGGTTAACATTTCTATGTGTTTTTTTTTGTAATACAGATGTGAATGAATGTGCTACTAGTCCTTGTGATGCAAATGCGGCTTGTGCCAATACTGCTGGTTCGTACACATGTACCTGTAATAGCGGATATACCGGAAATGGAACTTCATGTACTGGTAAGATGTGTTATTTTTTGATAATTTTTATGATAATGATAAGAGTGGAGATTGTTGTGTTTGAAATATGATTATCGGATTTTTACAAATGTTATTTCTCGATGTGCCTTGATATACGATCGCTTTTGTTAGTTAATGCTGTTAAATTGATTGGTAAACTGGTATACATTTGAACCGTGGTTGGAAAGGTCAACATTTCTATGTGTTTTGTTTTGTAATACAGATGTGAATGAATGTGCTACTAGTCCTTGTGATGCAAATGCGGCGTGTGCTAATACTGCTGGTTCCTACACATGTACTTGTAATAGCGGATATACCGGAAATGGAACTTCATGTACCGGTAAGATATGTTATTGTTTGATAATTTGATGACATTCATAAGAGTGGAGATTGTTGTGTTTGAAATATGATTATCTGATATTTATCAATGCTATTTCTCGATGTGCCTTGATATACGATGGTTTGTTTCTTGCTCCTTTTAAATGGATTGGAAACTGGTTTACAGTTGAACTGTGGTTGGAAATGTTAACGTTTGTTTGTGTTTTTTTGTAATGCAGATGTGAATGAATGTGCTACTAGTCCTTGTGATGCAAATGCAGCTTGTGCCAATACTGCTGGTTCCTACACATGTACTTGTAATAGCGGATATACCGGAAATGGAACTTCATGTACTGGTATGATATGTTATTGTTTGATAATTTGATAATAATGATAAGAGTAGAGATTGTTTGGTTTGAAATACAATGATCTGATAAAAATAAATGCGTTTTTTCGATGTGCCTTGATATACGATAGCTTTGTTAGTTGCTCCTTTTAAATGGATTGGTTATCTGGTTGACATTTTAACTGTGATTGGAAATGTTAACGTTGGTATGTGTTTTTGTGTAATACAAATGTGAATGAATGTGCTACTAGTCCTTGTGATGCAAATGCAGCTTGTGCCAATACTGCTGGTTCGTACACATGTACCTGTAATAGCGGATATACCGGAAATGGAACTTCATGTGCTGGTAAGATGTGTTATTGTTTGATAATTTGATAATAATGATAAGAGTAGAGATCGTTGTGTTTGGAATTCGATTATCTGATATTTATCAATGCTATTTCTCGATGTGCCTTAATATACGATGGTTTTGTTTCTTGCTCCTTTTAAATGGATTGGTAAACTTGTTTACATTGGATTTGTGGTTTGAAAGGTTAACGTATTTATTTGTTTTTTTTCGTAATACAGATGTGAATGAATGTGCTACTAGTCCTTGTGATGCAAATGCAGCTTGTGCCAATACTGCTGGTTCCTACACATGTACCTGTAATAGTGGATACACCGGAAATGGAACCTCATGTACTGGTAAGAAATTTTATTGTTTGATAATTTGATAATAATGATAAGAGTGGAGATTGTCGTGTTTGAAATATGATTATCTGATATTTATCAATGCTATTTCTTGATGTGCCTTGATATACGATGGTTTTATTTCTTGCTCCTTTTAATTGGATTGGTAAAATGGTTTTCATTTGAACTGTAGTTGCAAATGTTAACGTTTGTTTGTGTTTTTTGTAATGCAGATGTGAATGAATGTGCTACTAGTCCTTGTGATGCAAATGCAGCTTGTGCCAATACTGCTGGTTCGTACACATGTACCTGTAATAGCGGATATACCGGAAATGGAACTTCATGTACTGGTAAGATGTGTTATTGTTTGATAATTTGATGATAATGATAAGAGTGGAGATTGTTGTGTTTGAAATATGATTATCTGATATTTATCAATGCCATTTCTTGATGTGCCTTGATATACGATGGTTTTATTTCTTGCTCCTTTTAATTGGATTGGTAAACTGGTTTGCATTTGAACTGTAGTTGCAAATGTTAACGTTGGTATGTGTTTTTGTATAATACAGATGTGAATGAATGTGCTACTAGTCCTTGTGATGCAAATGCAGCTTGTGCCAATACTGCTGGTTCGTACACATGTACCTGTAATAGCGGATACACCGGAAATGGAACTTCATGTACTGGTGAGATGTGTTATTGTTTGATAATGTGATGATAATGATAAGAGTGGAGATTGTTGTGTTTGAAATATGATTATCTGATATTTATCAATGCTATTTCTCGATGTGCCTTGATATACGATGGTTTGTTTCTTGCTCCTTTTAAATGGATTGGAAACTGGTTTACAGTTGAACTGTGGTTGGAAATGTTAACGTTTGTTTGTGTTTTTTTGTAATGCAGATGTGAATGAATGTGCTACTAGTCCTTGTGATGCAAATGCAGCTTGTGCCAATACTGCTGGTTCCTACACATGTACTTGTAATAGCGGATATACCGGAAATGGAACTTCATGTACTGGTATGATATGTTATTGTTTGATAATTTGATAATAATGATAAGAGTAGAGATTGTTTTGTTTGAAATACAATGATCTGATAAAAATAAATGCGTTTTTTCGATGTGCCTTGATATACGATAGCTTTGTTAGTTGCTCCTTTTAAATGGATTGGTTATCTGGTTGACATTTTAACTGTGATTGGAAATGTTAACGTTGGTATGTGTTTTTGTGTAATACAGATGTGAATGAATGTGCTACTAGTCCTTGTGATGCAAATGCAGCTTGTGCCAATACTGCTGGTTCGTACACATGTACCTGTAATAGCGGATACACCGGAAATGGAACTTCATGTACTGGTAAGAAATTTTATTGTTTGATAATTTGATAATAATGATAAGAGTGGAGATTGTCGTGTTTGAAATATGATTATCTGATATTTATCAATGCTATTTCTTGATGTGCCTTGATATACGATGGTTTTATTTCTTGCTACTTTGAATTGGATTGGTAAACTGGTTTACATTTGAACTGTAGTTGGAAATGTTAACGTTGGTATCTGTTTTTGTGTAATACAGATGTGAATGAATGTGCTACTAGTCCTTGTGATGCAAATGCAGCTTGTGCCAATACTGCTGGTTCCTACACATGTACTTGTAATAGCGGATATACCGGAAATGGAACTTCATGTACCGGTAAGATATGTTATTGTTTGATAATTTGATGATATTGATAAGAGTGGAGATTGTTGTGTTTGAAATATGGTTATATAATATTTATCAATGCTATTTCTCGATGTGCCTTTATATACGATGGTTTTGTTTCTTGCTCCTTTTAAATGGATTGGTAAACTGGTTTACATTGGAACTGTGGTTGGAAAGGTTAGCATTTCTATGTGTTTTTTTTTGTAATACAGATGTGAATGAATGTGCTACTAGTCCTTGTGATGCAAATGCAGCTTGTGCCAATACTGCTGGTTCCTACACATGTACTTGTAATAGCGGATATACCGGAAATGGAACTTCATGTACTGGTATGATATGTTATTGTTTGATAATTTGATAATAATGATAAGAGTAGAGATTATTTGGTTTGAAATACAATGATCTGATAAAAATAAATGCGTTTTTTCGATGTGCCTTGATATACGATAGCTTTGTTAGTTGCTCCTTTTAAATGGATTGGTTATCTGGTTGACATTTTAACTGTGATTGGAAATGTTAACGTTGGTATGTGTTTTTGTGTAATACAGATGTGAATGAATGTGCTACTAGTCCTTGTGATGCAAATGCAGCTTGTGCCAATACTGCTGGTTCGTACACATGTACCTGTAATAGCGGATACACCGGAAATGGAACTTCATGTACTGGTAAGAAATTTTATTGTTTGATAATTTGATAATAATGATAAGAGTGGAGATTGTCGTGTTTGAAATATGATTATCTGATATTTATCAATGCTATTTCTTGATGTGCCTTGATATACGATGGTTTTATTTCTTGCTACTTTGAATTGGATTGGTAAACTGGTTTACATTTGAACTGTAGTTGGAAATGTTAACGTTGGTATCTGTTTTTGTGTAATACAGATGTGAATGAATGTGCTACTAGTCCTTGTGATGCAAATGCAGCTTGTGCCAATACTGCTGGTTCCTACACATGTACTTGTAATAGCGGATATACCGGAAATGGAACTTCATGTACCGGTAAGATATGTTATTGTTTGATAATTTGATGATATTGATAAGAGTGGAGATTGTTGTGTTTGAAATATGGTTATATAATATTTATCAATGCTATTTCTCGATGTGCCTTTATATACGATGGTTTTGTTTCTTGCTCCTTTTAAATGGATTGGTAAACTGGTTTACATTGGAACTGTGGTTGGAAAGGTTAGCATTTCTATGTGTTTTTTTTTTGTAATACAGATGTGAATGAATGTGCTACTAGTCCTTGTGATGCAAATGCAGCTTGTGCTAATACTGCTGGTTCCTACACATGTACCTGTAATAGCGGATATACCGGAAATGGAACTTCATGTACTGGTAAGATGTGTTATTGTTTGATAATTTGATGATAATGATAAGAGTGGAGATTGTTGTGTTTGAAATATGATTATCTGATTTTTATCAATGCTATTTCTTGCTGTGCCTTGATATACGATGGTTTTATTTCTTGCTCCTTTTAATTGGATTGGTAAAATGGTTTTCATTTGAACTGTAGTTGCAAATGTTAACGTTTGTTTGTGTTTTTTGTAATGCAGATGTGAATGAATGTGCTACTAGTCCTTGTGATACAAATGCAGCTTGTGCCAATACTGCTGGTTCGTACACATGTACCTGTAATAGCGGATATACCGGAAATGGAACTTCATGTACTGGTAAGATGTGTTATTGTTTGATAATTTGATGATAATGATAAGAGTGGAGATTGTTGTGTTTGAAATATGATTATCTGATTTTTATCAATGCTATTTCTTGCTGTGCCTTGATATACGATGGTTTTATTTCTTGCTCCTTTTAATTGGATTGGTAAAATGGTTTTCATTTGAACTGTAGTTTGAAATGTTAACGTTTGTTCGTGTTTTTTTGTAATGCAGATGTGAATGAATGTGCTACTAGTCCTTGTGATACAAATGCAGCTTGTGCCAATACTGCTGGTTCGTACACATGTACCTGTAATAGCGGATATACCGGAAATGGAACTTCATGTACTGGTAAGATGTGTTATTGTTTGATAATTTGATGATAATGATAAGAGTGGAGATTGTTGTGTTTGAAATATGATTATCTGATATTTATCAATGCTATTTCTTGATGTGCCTTGATATACGATGGTTTTATTTCTTGCTCCTTTTAATTGGATTGGTAAACTGGTTTGCATTTGAACTGTAGTTGCAAATGTTAACGTTGGTATGTGTTTTTGTGTAATACAGATGTGAATGAATGTGCTACTAGTCCTTGTGATGCAAATGCAGCTTGTGCCAATACTGCTGGTTCGTACACATGTACCTGTAATAGCGGATATACCGGAAATGGAACTTCATGTACTGGTAAGATGTGTTATTGTTTGCTAATTTGATGATAATGATAAGAGTGGAGATTGTTGTGTTTGAAATATGATTATCTGATATTTATCAATGCTATTTCTTGATGTGCCTTGATATACGATGGTTTTATTTCTTGCTCCTTTCAATTGGATTGGTAAACTGGTTTACATTTGAACTGTAGTTGGAAATGTTAACGTTGGTATCTGTTTTTGTGTAATACAGATGTGAATGAATGTGCTACTAGTCCATGTGATGCAAATGCGGCTTGTGCCAATACTGCTGGTTCGTACACATGTACCTGTAATAGCGGATATACCGGAAATGGAACTTCATGTACTGGTAAGATGTGTTATTTTTTGATAATTTTTATGATAATGATAAGAGTGGAGATTGTTGTGTTTGAAATATGATTATCGGATTTTTACAAATGTTATTTCTCGATGTGCCTTGATATACGATAGCTTTTGTTAGTTACTGCTGTAAAATTGATTGGTAAACTGGTATACATTTGAACTGTGGTTGGAAAGGTTAACATTTCTATGTGTTTTGTTTTGTAATACAGATGTGAATGAATGTGCTACTAGTCCTTGTGATGCAAATGCAGCTTGTGCCAATACGGCTGGTTCGTACACATGTACCTGTAATAGCGGATATACCGGAAATGGAACTTCATGTACTGGTAAGATGTGTTATTGTTTGATAATTTGATGATAATGATAAGAGTGGAGATTGTTGTGTTTGAAATATGATTATCTGATATTTATCAATGCTATTTCTTGATGTGCCTTGATATACGATGGTTTTATTTCTTGCTCCTTTTAATTCGATTGGTAAAATGGTTTTCATTTGAACTGTAGTTGCAAATGTTAACGTTGGTATGTGTTTTTGTGTAATACAGATGTGAATGAATGTGCTACTAGTCCTTGTGATGCAAATGCAGCTTGTGCCAATACGGCTGGTTCGTACACATGTACCTGTAATAGCGGATATACCGGAAATGGAACTTCATGTACTGGTATGATATGTTATTGTTTGATAATTTGATAATAATGATAAGAGTAGAGATTGTTTGTTTTGAAATACAATGATCTGATAAAAATAAATGCGTTTTTTCGATGTGCCTTGATATACGATAGCTTTGTTAGTTGCTCCTTTTAAATGGATTGGTTATCTGGTTGACATTTTAACTGTGATTGGAAATGTTAACGTTGGTATGTGTTTTTGTGTAATACAGATGTGAATGAATGTGCTACTAGTCCTTGTGATGCAAATGCAGCTTGTGCCAATACTGCTGGTTCGTACACATGTACCTGTAATAGCGGATATACCGGAAATGGAACTTCATGTGCTGGTAAGATGTGTTATTGTTTGATAATTTGATAATAATGATAAGAGTGGAGAATGTTGTGTTTGAAATATGATTATCTGATATTTATCAATGCTATTTCTCGATGTGCCTTAATATACGATGGTTTTGTTTCTTGCTCCTTTTAAATGGATTGGTAAACTTGTTTACATTGGAACTGTGGTTGGAAAGGTTAACATATTTATGTGTTTTTTTTCGTAATACAGATGTGAATGAATGTGCTACTAGTCCTTGTGATGCAAATGCAGCTTGTGCCAATACTGCTGGTTCGTACACATGTACCTGTAATAGCGGATACACCGGAAATGGAACTTCATGTACTGGTAAGAAATTTTATTGTTTGATAATTTGATAATAATGATAAGAGTGGAGATTGTCGTGTTTGAAATATGATTATCTGATATTTATCAATGCTATTTCTTGATGTGCCTTGATATACGATTGTTTTATTTCTTGCTACTTTGAATTGGATTGGTAAACTGGTTTACATTTGAACTGTAGTTGGAAATGTTAACGTTGGTATCTGTTTTTGTGTAATACAGATGTGAATGAATGTGCTACTAGTCCTTGTGATGCAAATGCAGCTTGTGCCAATACTGCTGGTTCCTACACATGTACTTGTAATAGCGGATATACCGGAAATGGAACTTCATGTACCGGTAAGATATGTTATTGTTTGATAATTTGATGATATTTATAAGAGTGGAGATTGTTGTGTTTGAAATATGGTTATATAATATTTATCAATGCTATTTCTCGATGTGCCTTAATATACGATGGTTTTGTTTCTTGCTCCTTTTAAATGGATTGGAAACTGGTTTACATTTGAACTGTGGTTGGAAAGGTTAGCGTTTCTATGTGTTTTTTTTTGTAATACAGATGTGAATGAATGTGCTACTAGTCCTTGTGATGCAAATGCAGCGTGTGCTAATACTGCTGGTTCCTACACATGTACCTGTAATAGCGGATACACCGGAAATGGAACTTCATGTACTGGTAAGATATGTTATTGTTTGATCATTTGATAATAATGATAAGAGTTGGGATTGTTGTGTCTGAAATATGATTATCTGATATTTATTAATGCTATTTCTCGATGTGCCTTGATATACGATGGTTTTATTTCTTGCTCCCTTTAAATCGATTGGTAAACTGGTTTACGCTGGAACTGTGGTTGGAAAGGTTAACATTTCTATGTGTTTTTTTTGTAATACAGATGTGAATGAATGTGCTACTAGTCCTTGTGATGCAAATGCAGCTTGTGCCAATACTGCTGGTTCGTACACATGTACCTGTAATAGCGGATACACCGGAAATGGAACTTCATGTACTGGTAAGAAATTTTATTGTTTGATAATTTGATAATAATGATAAGAGTGGAGATTGTCGTGTTTGAAATATGATTATCTGATATTTATCAATGCTATTTCTTGATGTGCCTTGATATACGATTGTTTTATTTCTTGCTACTTTGAATTGGATTGGTAAACTGGTTTACATTTGAACTGTAGTTGGAAATGTTAACGTTGGTATCTGTTTTTGTGTAATACAGATGTGAATGAATGTGCTACTAGTCCTTGTGATGCAAATGCAGCTTGTGCCAATACTGCTGGTTCCTACACATGTACTTGTAATAGCGGATATACCGGAAATGGAACTTCATGTACCGGTAAGATATGTTATTGTTTGATAATTTGATGACATTGATAAGAGTGGAGATTGTTGTGTTTGAAATATGGTTATATAATATTTATCAATGCTATTTCTCGATGTGCCTTAATATACGATGGTTTTGTTTCTTGCTCCTTTTAAATGGATTGGAAACTGGTTTACATTTGAACTGTGGTTGGAAAGGTTAGCGTTTCTATGTGTTTTTTTTTGTAATACAGATGTGAATGAATGTGCTACTAGTCCTTGTGATGCAAATGCAGCGTGTGCTAATACTGCTGGTTCCTACACATGTACCTGTAATAGCGGATACACCGGAAATGGAACTTCATGTACTGGTAAGAAAGTTTATTGTTTGATCATTTGATAATAATGATAAGAGTTGGGATTGTTGTGTCTGAAATATGATTATCTGATATTTATTAATGCTATTTCTCGATGTGCCTTGATATACGATGGTTTTATTTCTTGCTCCCTTTAAATCGATTGGTAAACTGGTTTACGCTGGAACTGTGGTTGGAAAGGTTAACATTTCTATGTGTTTTTTTTGTAATACAGATGTGAATGAATGTGCTACTAGTCCTTGTGATGCAAATGCAGCTTGTGCCAATACTGCTGGTTCGTACACATGTACCTGTAATAGCGGATATACCGGAAATGGAACTTCATGTACTGGTAAGATGTGCTATTTTTTGATAATTTTTATGATAATGATAAGAGTGGAGATTGATGTGTTTGAAATATGATTATCTGATATTTATCAATGCTATTTCTCGATGTGCCTTAATATACGATGGTTTTGTTTCTTGCTCCTTTTAAATGGATTGGAAACTGGTTTACATTTGAACTGTGGTTTGAAATGTGAACGTTTGTTTGTGTTTTTTTGTAATGCAGATGTGAATGAATGTGCTACTAGCCCTTGTGATGCAAATGCAGCTTGTGCCAATACTGCTGGTTCCTACACATGTACTTGTAATAGCGGATATACCGGAAATGGAACTTCATGTACTGGTAAGATATGTTATTGTTTGATAATTTGATAATAATAATGATAAGAGTGGAGATTGTTGTGTTTGAAATATGATTATCTGATATTTATCAATGCTATTTCTCGATGTGCCTTGATATACGATGGCTTTTGTTAGTTGCTCGTTATAAATGGAGTGGTAAACTGGTTTAGATTTAAACTTTGGTTGGAAATTGTAACGTTTGTTTGTGTTTTTTTGTAATGCAGATGTGAATGAATGTGCTACCAGTCCTTGTGATGCAAATGCAGCTTGTGCCAATACTGCAGGTTCCTACACATGTACCTGTAACAGCGGATATACCGGAAATGGAACTTCATGTACTGGTAAGATATGTTATTGTTTGATAATTTGATAATAATGATAAGAGTAGAGATTGTTTGTTTTGAAATACATATATCTGATAAAAATAATTGCCTTTTTTTATGTTGCTTGATATACGATGGCATTGTTAGTTGCTCCTTTTAGTTGGATTGGTTATCTGGCTGACACTTTTAACTGTGTTTGGAAATGTTAACGTTGGTATGCGTTTTTTTGTAATACAGATGTGAATGAATGTGCTACTAGTCCTTGTGATGCAAATGCAGCTTGTGCCAATACTGCTGGTTCCTACACATGTACTTGTAATAGCGGATACACCGGAAATGGAACTTCATGTACTGGTAAGATATGTTATTGTTTGATAATTTGATGATAATGATAAGAGTGGAGATCGTTGTGTTTGGAATACGATTATCTGATTGAAATGAAAGCTTTTTTCGATGTGCCTTGATATACGATAGTTTTTGTTAGTTGCTCGTTATAAATGGAGTTGTAAACTGGTTTCGATTTGAACTTTGGATGGAAATTTTAACGTTTGTTTGTGTTTGTTTGTAATGCAGATGTGAATGAATGTGCTACTAGCCCTTGTGATGCAAATGCAGCTTGTGCCAATACTGCTGGTTCCTACACATGTACCTGTAACAGCGGATATACCGGAAATGGAACTTCATGTACTGGTAAGATGTGTTATTGTTTGATAATATGATGATAATGATAAGAGTAGAGATTGTTGTGTTTGAAATATGATTATCGGATTTTCTAATATGCTATTTCTCGATGTGCCTTGATATACGATGGTTTTGTTTCTTGCTCCTTTTAAATGGATTGGAAACTGGTTTATATTTGAACTGTGGTTTGAAATGTTAACGTTTGTTCGTGTTTTTTTGTAATACAGATGTGAATGAATGTGCTACTAGTCCTTGTGATGCAAATGCAGCTTGTGCCAATACTGCTGGTTCCTACACATGTACTTGTAATAGCGGATATACCGGAAATGGAACTTCATGTACTGGTAAGATATGTTATTGTTTGATAATTTGATAATAATAATGATAAGAGTGGAGATTGTTGTGTTTGAAATATGATTATCTGATATTTATCAATGCTATTTCTCGATGTGCCTTGATATACGATGGCTTTTGTTAGTTGCTCGTTATAAATGGAGTGGTAAACTGGTTTAGATTTAAACTTTGGTTGGAAATTGTAACGTTTGTTTGTGTTTTTTTGTAATGCAGATGTGAATGAATGTGCTACCAGTCCTTGTGATGCAAATGCAGCTTGTGCCAATACTGCAGGTTCCTACACATGTACCTGTAACAGCGGATATACCGGAAATGGAACTTCATGTACTGGTAAGATATGTTAGTGTTTGATAATTTGATAATAATGATAAGAGTAGAGATTGTTTGTTTTGAAATACATATATCTGATAAAAATAATTGCTTTTTTTTATGTTGCTTGATATACGATGGCATTGTTAGTTGCTCCTTTTAATTGGATTGGTTATCTGGCTGACACTTTTAACTGTGTTTGGAAATGTTAACTTTGGTATGCGTTTTTGTGTAATACAGTGCCTTGATATACGATAGTTTTTGTTAGTTGCTCGTTATAAATGGAGTGGTAAACTGGTTTCGATTTGAACTTTGGATGGAAATTTTAACGTTTGTTTGTGTTTGTTTGTAATGCAGATGTGAATGAATGTGCTACTAGCCCTTGTGATGCAAATGCAGCTTGTGCCAATACTGCTGGTTCCTACACATGTACCTGTAACAGCGGATATACCGGAAATGGAACTTCATGTACTGGTAAGATGTGTTATTGTTTGATGATATGATGATAATGATTAGAGTAGAGATTGTTGTGTTTGAAATATGATTATCGGATTTTCTAATATGCTATTTCTCGATGTGCCTTGATATACGATGGTTTTTTTTCTTGCTCCTTTCAAATGGATTGGAAACTGGTTTATATTTGAACTGTGGTTTGAAATGTTAACGTTTGTTCGTGTTTTTTTGTAATGCAGATGTGAATGAATGTGCTACCAGTCCTTGTGATGCAAATGCAGCTTGTGCCAATACTGCTGGTTCCTACACATGTACTTGTAATAGCGGATATACCGGAAATGGAACTTCATGTACTGGTAAGATATGTTATTGTTTGATAATTTGATAATAATAATGATAAGAGTGGAGATTGTTGTGTTTGAAATATGATTATCTGATATTTATCAATGCTATTTCTCGATGTGCCTTGATATACGATGGCTTTTGTTAGTTGCTCGTTATAAATGGAGTGGTAAACTGGTTTAGATTTAAACTTTGGTTGGAAATTGTAACGTTTGTTTGTGTTTTTTTGTAATGCAGATGTGAATGAATGTGCTACCAGTCCTTGTGATGCAAATGCAGCTTGTGCCAATACTGCAGGTTCCTACACATGTACCTGTAACAGCGGATATACCGGAAATGGAACTTCATGTACTGGTAAGATATGTTATTGTTTGATAATTTGATAATAATGATAAGAGTAGAGATTGTTTGTTTTGAAATACATATATCTGATAAAAATAACTGCCTTTTTTTGATGTTGCTTGATATACGATGGCATTGTTAGTTGCTCCTTTTAATTGGATTGGTTATCTGGCTGACACTTTTAACTGTGTTTGGAAATGTTAACGTTGGTATGCGTTTTTGTGTAATACAGATGTGAATGAATGTGCTACTAGTCCTTGTGATGCAAATGCAGCTTGTGCCAATACTGCTGGTTCCTACACATGTACTTGTAATAGCGGATACACCGGAAATGGAACTTCATGTACTGGTAAGATATGTTATTGTTTGATAATTTGATGATAATGATAAGAGTGGAGATCGTTGTGGTTGGAATACGATTATCTGATTGAAATGAAAGCTTTTTTCGATGGGCCTTGATATACGATAGTTTTTGTTAGTTGCTCGTTATAAATGGAGTGGTAAACTGGTGTCGATTTGAACTTTGGATGGAAATTTTAACGTTTGTTTGTTATTGTTTGTAATGCAGATGTGAATGAATGTGCTACTAGCCCTTGTGATGCAAATGCAGCTTGTGCCAATACTGCTGGTTCCTACACATGTACCTGTAACAGCGGATATACCGGAAATGGAACTTCATGTACTGGTAAGATGTGTTATTGTTTGATAATATGATGATAATGATAAGAGTAGAGATTGTTGTGTTTGAAATATGATTATCTGATATTAATCAATGCTATTTCTCGATGTGCCTTTATATACGATGGTTTTGTTTCTTGCTCCTTTTAAATGGATTGGAAACTGGTTTATATTTGAACTGTGGTTTGAAATGTTAACGTTTGTTCGTGTCTTTTTGTAATACAGATGTGAATGAATGTGCTACCAGTCCTTGTGATGCAAATGCAGCTTGTGCCAATACTGCTGGTTCCTACACATGTACTTGTAATAGCGGATACACCGGAAATGGAACTTCATGTACTGGTAAGATATGTTATTGTTTGATAATTTGATAATAATGATAAGAGTAGAGATTGTTTGTTTTGAAATACATATATCTGATAAAAATAACTGCTTTTTTTTATGTTGCTTGATATACGATGGCATTGTTAGTTGCTCCTTTTAATTGGATTGGTTATCTGGCTGACTCTTTTAACTTTGTTTGGAAATGTTAACGTTGGTATGCGTTTTTGTGTAATACAGATGTGAATGAATGTGCTACTAGTCCTTGTGATGCAAATGCAGCTTGTGCCAATACTGCTGGTTCCTACACATGTACTTGTAATAGCGGATACACCGGAAATGGAACTTCATGTACTGGTAAGATATGTTATTGTTTGATAATTTGATGATAATGATAAGAGTGGAGATCGTTGTGTTTGGAATACGATTATCTGATTGAAATGAAAGCTTTTTTCGATGTGCCTTGATATACGATAGTTTTTGTTAGTTGCTCGTTATAAATGGAGTGGTAAACTGGTTTCTATTTGAACTTTGGATGGAAATTTTAACGTTTGTTTGTGTTTGTTTGTAATGCAGATGTGAATGAATGTGCTACTAGCCCTTGTGATGCAAATGCAGCTTGTGCCAATACTGCTGGTTCCTACACATGTACCTGTAACAGCGGATATACCGGAAATGGAACTTCATGTACTGGTAAGATGTGTTATTGTTTGATAATATGATGATAATGATAAGAGTAGAGATTGTTGTGTTTGAAATATGATTATCTGATTGAAATGAAAGCTTTTTTCGATGTGCCTTGATATACGATAGTTTTTGTTAGTTGCTCGTTATAAATGGAGTGGTAAACTGGTTTCTATTTGAACTTTGGATGGAAATTTTAACGTTTGTTTGTGTTTGTTTGTAATGCAGATGTGAATGAATGTGCTACTAGCCCTTGTGATGCAAATGCAGCTTGTGCCAATACTGCTGGTTCCTACACATGTACCTGTAACAGCGGATATACCGGAAATGGAACTTCATGTACTGGTAAGATGTGTTATTGTTTGATAATATGATGATAATGATAAGAGTAGAGATTGTTGTGTTTGAAATATGATTATCGGATATTCTAATATGCTATTTCTCGATGTGCCTTGATATACGATGGTTTTGTTTCTTGCTCCTTTTAAATGGATTGGAAACTGGTTTATATTTGAACTGTGGTTTGAAATGTTAACGTTTGTTCGTGTTTTTTTGTAATACAGATGTGAATGAATGTGCTACTAGCCCTTGTGATGCAAATGCAGCTTGTGCCAATACTGCTGGTTCCTACACATGTACTTGTAATAGCGGATATACCGGAAATGGAACTTCATGTACTGGTATGATATGTTATTGTTTGATAATTTGATAATAATAATGATAAGAGTAGAGATTGTTGTGTTTCAAATATGATTATCTGATATTTATCAATGCTATTTCTCGATGTGCCTTGATATACGATGGCTTTTGTTAGTTGCTCGTTATAAATGGAGTGGTAAACTGGTTTAGATTTAAACTTTGGTTGGAAATTGTAACGTTTGTTTGTGTGTTTTTGTAATGCAGATGTGAATGAATGTGCTACCAGTCCTTGTGATGCAAATGCAGCTTGTGCCAATACTGCAGGATCCTACACATGTACCTGTAACAGCGGATATACCGGAAATGGAACTTCATGTACTGGTAAGATGTGTTATTGTTTGATAATTTGATGATAATGATAAGAGTAGAGATTGTTGTGTTTGAAATATGATTATCTGAGTTTTATATATGCTTTTTGTCGATGTGCCTTGATATACGATTGTTTTGTTTCTTGCTCCTTTTAAATGGATTGGAAACTGGTTTACATTTGAACTGTGGTTTGAAATGTTAACGTTTCTTTGTGTTTTTTTGTAATACAGATGTGAATGAATGTGCTACTAGTCCTTGTGATGCAAATGCAGCTTGTGCCAATACTGCTGGTTCCTACACATGTACCTGTAACAGCGGATATACCGGAAATGGAACTTCATGTACTGGTAAGATGTGTTATTGTTTGATAATATGATGATAATGATAAGAGTAGAGATTGTTGTATTTGAAATATGATTATCGGATTTTTATATATGCTATTTCTCGATGTGCCTTGATATACGACGGTTTTGTTTCTTGCTCCTTTCAAATGGATTGGAAACTGGTTTACATTTGAACTGTGGTTTGAAATGTTAACGTTTGTTTGTGTTTTTTTGTAATACAGATGTGAATGAATGTGCTACTAGTCCTTGTGATGCAAATGCAGCTTGTGCCAATACTGCTGGTTCCTACACATGTACTTGTAATAGCGGATACACCGGAAATGGAACTTCATGTACTGGTAAGATATGTTATTGTTTGATAATTTGATGATAATGATAAGAGTGGAGATCGTTGTGTTTGGAATACGATTATCTGATTGAAATGAAAGCTTTTTTCGATGTGCCTTGATATACGATAGTTTTTGTTAGTTGCTCGTTATAAATGGAGTGGTAAACTGGTTTCTATTTGAACTTTGGATGGAAATTTTAACGTTTGTTTGTGTTTGTTTGTAATGCAGATGTGAATGAATGTGCTACTAGCCCTTGTGATGCAAATGCAGCTTGTGCCAATACTGCTGGTTCCTACACATGTACCTGTAACAGCGGATATACCGGAAATGGAACTTCATGTACTGGTAAGATGTGTTATTGTTTGATAATATGATGATAATGATAAGAGTAGAGATTGTTGTGTTTGAAATATGATTATCGGATTTTCTAATATGCTATTTCTCGATGTGCCTTGATATACGATGGTTTTGTTTCTTGCTCCTTTTAAATGGATTGGAAACTGGTTTATATTTGAACTGTGGTTTGAAATGTTAACGTTTGTTCGTGTTTTTTTGTAATACAGATGTGAATGAATGTGCTACTAGCCCTTGTGATGCAAATGCAGCTTGTGCCAATACTGCTGGTTCCTACACATGTACTTGTAATAGCGGATATACCGGAAATGGAACTTCATGTACTGGTAAGATATGTTATTGTTTGATAATTTGATAATAATAATGATAAGAGTGGAGATTGTTGTGTTTGAAATATGATTATCTGATATTGATCAATGCTATTTCTCGATGTGCCTTGATATACGATGGCTTTTGTTAGTTGCTCGTTATAAATGGAGTGGTAAACTGGTTTAGATTTAAACTTTGGTTGGAAATTGTAACGTTTGTTAGTGTTTTTTTGTAATGCAGATGTGAATGAATGTGCTACCAGTCCTTGTGATGCAAATGCAGCTTGTGCCAATACTGCTGGTTCCTACACATGTACTTGTAATAGCGGATACACCGGAAATGGAACTTCATGTACTGGTAAGATATGTTATTGTTTGATAATTTGATAATAATGATAAGAGTAGAGATTGTTTGTTTTGAAATACATATATCTGATAAAAATAACTGCTTTTTTTTATGTTGCTTGATATACGATGGCATTGTTAGTTGCTCCTTTTAATTGGATTGGTTATCTGGCTGACACTTTTAACTTTGTTTGGAAATGTTAACGTTGGTATGCGTTTTTGTGTAATACAGATGTGAATGAATGTGCTACTAGTCCTTGTGATGCAAATGCAGCTTGTGCCAATACTGCTGGTTCCTACACATGTACTTGTAATAGCGGATACACCGGAAATGGAACTTCATGTACTGGTAAGATATGTTATTGTTTGATAATTTGATGATAATGATAAGAGTGGAGATCGTTGTGTTTGGAATACGATTATCTGATTGAAATGAAAGCTTTTTTCGATGTGCCTTGATATACGATAGTTTTTGTTAGTTGCTCGTTATAAATGGAGTGGTAAACTGGTTTCTATTTGAACTTTGGATGGAAATTTTAACGTTTGTTTGTGTTTGTTTGTAATGCAGATGTGAATGAATGTGCTACTAGCCCTTGTGATGCAAATGCAGCTTGTGCCAATACTGCTGGTTCCTACACATGTACCTGTAACAGCGGATATACCGGAAATGGAACTTCATGTACTGGTAAGATGTGTTATTGTTTGATAATATGATGATAATGATAAGAGTAGAGATTGTTGTGTTTGAAATATGATTATCGGATTTTCTAATATGCTATTTCTCGATGTGCCTTGATATACGATAGTTTTGTTTCTTGCTCCTTTTAAATGGATTGGAAACTGGTTTATATTTGAACTGTGGTTTGAAATGTTAACGTTTGTTCGTGTTTTTTTGTAATACAGATGTGAATGAATGTGCTACTAGCCCTTGTGATGCAAATGCAGCTTGTGCCAATACTGCTGGTTCCTACACATGTACTTGTAATAGCGGATATACCGGAAATGGAACTTCATGTACTGGTATGATATGTTATTGTTTGATAATTTGATAATAATAATGATAAGAGTGGAGATTGTTGTGTTTGAAATATGATTATCTGATATTTATCAATGCTATTTCTCGATGTGCCTTGATATACGATGGCTTTTGTTAGTTGCTCGTTATAAATGGAGTGGTAAACTGGTTTAGATTTAAACTTTGGTTGGAAATTGTAACGTTTGTTTGTGTTTTTTTGTAATGCAGATGTGAATGAATGTGCTACCAGTCCTTGTGATGCAAATGCAGCTTGTGCCAATACTGCTGGTTCCTACACATGTACTTGTAATAGCGGATACACCGGAAATGGAACTTCATGTACTGGTAAGATATGTTATTGTTTGATAATTTGATAATAATGATAAGAGTAGAGATTGTTTGTTTTGAAATACATATATCTGATAAAAATAACTGCTTTTTTTTATGTTGCTTGATATACGATGGCATTGTTAGTTGCTCCTTTGAATTGGATTGGTTATCTGGCTGACACTTTTAACTTTGTTTTGAAATGTTAACGTTGGTATGCGTTTTTGTGTAATACAGATGTGAATGAATGTGCTACTAGTCCTTGTGATGCAAATGCAGCTTGTGCCAATACTGCTGGTTCCTACACATGTACTTGTAATAGCGGATACACCGGAAATGGAACTTCATGTATTGGTAAGATATGTTATTGTTTGATAATTTGATGATAATGATAAGAGTGGAGATCGTTGTGTTTGGAATACGATTATCTGATTGAAATGAAAGCTTTTTTCGATGTGCCTTGATATACGATAGTTTTTGTTAGTTGCTCGTTATAAATGGAGTGGTAAACTGGTTTCTATTTGAACTTTGGATGGAAATTTTAACGTTTGTTTGTGTTTGTTTGTAATGCAGATGTGAATGAATGTGCTACTAGCCCTTGTGATGCAAATGCAGCTTGTGCCAATACTGCTGGTTCCTACACATGTACCTGTAACAGCGGATATACCGGAAATGGAACTTCATGTACTGGTAAGATGTGTTATTGTTTGATAATATGATGATAATGATAAGAGTAGAGATTGTTGTGTTTGAAATATGATTATCGGATATTCTAATATGCTATTTCTCGATGTGCCTTGATATACGATGGTTTTGTTTCTTGCTCCTTTTAAATGGATTGGAAACTGGTTTATATTTGAACTGTGGTTTGAAATGTTAACGTTTGTTCGTGTTTTTTTGTAATACAGATGTGAATGAATGTGCTACTAGCCCTTGTGATGCAAATGCAGCTTGTGCCAATACTGCTGGTTCCTACACATGTACTTGTAATAGCGGATATACCGGAAATGGAACTTCATGTACTGGTATGATATGTTATTGTTTGATAATTTGATAATAATAATGATAAGAGTGGAGATTGTTGTGTTTGAAATATGATTATCTGATATTTATCAATGCTATTTCTCGATGTGCCTTGATATACGATGGCTTTTGTTAGTTGCTCGTTATAAATGGAGTGGTAAACTGGTTTAGATTTAAACTTTGGTTGGAAATTGTAACGTTTGTTTGTGTGTTTTTGTAATGCAGATGTGAATGAATGTGCTACCAGTCCTTGTGATGCAAATGCAGCTTGTGCCAATACTGCAGGATCCTACACATGTACCTGTAACAGCGGATATACCGGAAATGGAACTTCATGTACTGGTAAGATGTGTTATTGTTTGATAATTTGATGATAATGATAAGAGTAGAGATTGTTGTGTGTGAAATATGATTATCTGAGTTTTATATATGCTTTTTGTCGATGTGCCTTGATATACGATGGTTTTGTTTCTTGCTCCTTTTAAATGGATTGGAAACTGGTTTACATTTGAACTGTGGTTTGAAATGTTAACGTTTGTTTGTGTTTTTTTGTAATACAGATGTGAATGAATGTGCTACTAGTCCTTGTGATGCAAATGCAGCTTGTGCCAATACTGCTGGTTCCTACACATGTACCTGTAACAGCGGATATACCGGAAATGGAACTTCATGTACTGGTAAGATGTGTTATTGTTTGATAATATGATGATAATGATAAGAGTAGAGATTGTTGTGTTTCAAATATGATTATCTGATATTTATCAATGCTATTTCTCGATGTGCCTTGATATACGATGGCTTTTGTTAGTTGCTCGTTATAAATGGAGTGGTAAACTGGTTTAGATTTAAACTTTGGTTGGAAATTGTAACGTTTGTTTGTGTGTTTTTGTAATGCAGATGTGAATGAATGTGCTACCAGTCCTTGTGATGCAAATGCAGCTTGTGCCAATACTGCAGGATCCTACACATGTACCTGTAACAGCGGATATACCGGAAATGGAACTTCATGTACTGGTAAGATGTGTTATTGTTTGATAATTTGATGATAATGATAAGAGTAGAGATTGTTGTGTTTGAAATATGATTATCTGAGTTTTATATATGCTTTTTGTCGATGTGCCTTGATATACGATTGTTTTGTTTCTTGCTCCTTTTAAATGGATTGGAAACTGGTTCACATTTGAACTGTGGTTTGAAATGTTAACGTTTCTTTGTGTTTTTTTGTAATACAGATGTGAATGAATGTGCTACTAGTCCTTGTGATGCAAATGCAGCTTGTGCCAATACTGCTGGTTCCTACACATGTACCTGTAACAGCGGATATACCGGAAATGGAACTTCATGTACTGGTAAGATGTGTTATTGTTTGATAATATGATGATAATGATAAGAGTAGAGATTGTTGTGTTTGAAATATGATTATTGGATTTTCTAATATGCTATTTCTCGATGTTCCTTGATATACGATGGTTTTGTTTCTTGCTCCTTTTAAATGGATTGGAAACTGGTTTATATTTGAACTGTGGTTTGAAATTTTAACGTTTGTTTGTGTTTGTTTGTAATGCAGATGTGAATGAATGTGCTACTAGCCCTTGTGATGCAAATGCAGCTTGTGCCAATACTGCTGGTTCCTACACATGTACCTGTAACAGCGGATATACCGGAAATGGAACTTCATGTACTGGTAAGATGTGTTATTGTTTGATAATATGATGATAATGATAAGAGTAGAGATTGTTGTATTTGAAATATGATTATCGGATTTTTATATATGCTATTTCTCGATGTGCCTTGATATACGACGGTTTTGTTTCTTGCTCCTTTCAAATGGATTGGAAACTGGTTTACATTTGAACTGTGGTTTGAAATGTTAACGTTTGTTTGTGTTTTTTTGTAATACAGATGTGAATGAATGTGCTACTAGTCCTTGTGATGCAAATGCAGCTTGTGCCAATACTGCTGGTTCCTACACATGTACCTGTAACAGCGGATATACCGGAAATGGAACTTCATGTACTGGTACGATGTGTTATTGTTTGATAATATGATGATAATGATAAGAGTAGAGATTGTTGTGTTTGAAATATGATTATCTGATATTTATCAATGCTATTTCTCGATGTGCCTTGATATACGATGGCTTTTGTTAGTTGCTCGTTATAAATGGATTGGAAACTGGTTTACATTTGAACTGTGGTTTGAAATGTTAACGTTTCTTTGTGTTTTTTTGTAATACAGATGTGAATGAATGTGCTACTAGTCCTTGTGATGCAAATGCAGCTTGTGCCAATACTGCTGGTTCCTACACATGTACCTGTAACAGCGGATATACCGGAAATGGAACTTCATGTACTGGTAAGATGTGTTATTGTTTGATAATATGATGATAATGATAAGAGTAGAGATTGTTGTGTTTGAAATATGATTATCGGATTTTCTAATATGCTATTTCTCGATGTGCCTTGATATACGATGGTTTTGTTTCTTGCTCCTTTTAAATGGATTGGAAACTGGTTTATATTTGAACTGTGGTTTGAAATTTTAACGTTTGTTTGTGTTTGTTTGTAATGAAGATGTGAATGAATGTGCTACTAGCCCTTGTGATGCAAATGCAGCTTGTGCCAATACTGCTGGTTCCTACACATGTACCTGTAACAGCGGATATACCGGAAATGGAACTTCATGTACTGGTAAGATGTGTTATTGTTTGATAATGTGTTGATAATGATAAGAGTAGAGATTGTTGTGTTTGAAATATGATTATCTGATATTTATCAATGCTATTTCTCGATGTGCCTTGATATACGATGGCTTTTGTTAGTTGCTCGTTATAAATGGAGTGGTAAACTGGTTTAGATTTAAACTTTGGTTGGAAATTGTAACGTTTGTTTGTGTATTTTTGTAATGCAGATGTGAATGAATGTGCTACTAGCCCTTGTGATGCAAATGCAGCTTGTGCCAATACTGCTGGTTCCTACACATGTACCTGTAACAGCGGATATACCGGAAATGGAACTTCATGTACTGGTAAGATGTGTTATTGTTTGATAATATGATGATAATGATAAGAGTAGAGATTGTTGTGTTTGAAATATGATTATCTGATATTTATCAATGCTATTTCTCGATGTGCCTTGATATACGATGGCTTTTGTTAGTTGCTCGTTATAAATGGAGTGGTAAACTGGTTTAGATTTAAACTTTGGTTGGAAATTGTAACGTTTGTTTGTGTGTTTTTGTAATGCAGATGTGAATGAATGTGCTACCAGTCCTTGTGATGCAAATGCAGCTTGTGCCAATACTGCTGGTTCGTACACATGTACCTGTAACAGCGGATATACCGGAAATGGAACTTCATGTACTGGTAAGATGTGTTATTGTTTGATAATTTGATGATAATGATAAGAGTAGAGATTGTTGTGTTTGAAATATGATTATCTGATTTTTATAAATGTTATTTCTCGATGTGCCTTGATATACGATGGTTTTGTTTCTTGCTCCTTTTAAATGGATTGGAAACTGGTTTACATTTGAACTGTGGTTTGAAATGTTAACGTTTCTTTGTGTTTTTTTGTAATACAGATGTGAATGAATGTGCTACTAGTCCTTGTGATGCAAATGCAGCTTGTGCCAATACTGCTGGTTCCTACACATGTACCTGTAACAGCGGATATACCGGAAATGGAACTTCATGTACTGGTAAGATGTGTTATTGTTTGATAATATGATGATAATGATAAGAGTAGAGATTGTTGTGTTTGAAATATGATTATCTGATTTTTATAAATGTTATTTCTCGATGTGCCTTGATATACGATGGTTTTGTTTCTTGCTCCTTTTAAATGGATTGGAAACTGGTTTACATTTGAACTGTGGTTTGAAATGTTAACGTTTCTTTGTGTTTTTTTGTAATACAGATGTGAATGAATGTGCTACTAGTCCTTGTGATGCAAATGCAGCTTGTGCCAATACTGCTGGTTCCTACACATGTACCTGTAACAGCGGATATACCGGAAATAGAACTTCATGTACTGGTAAGATGTGTTATTGTTTGATAATATGATGATAATGATAAGAGTAGAGATTGTTGTGTTTGAAATATGATTATCGGATTTTCTAATATGCTATTTCTCGATGTGCCTTGATATACGATGGTTTTGTTTCTTGCTCCTTTTAAATGGATTGGAAACTGGTTTATATTTGAACTGTGGTTTGAAATTTTAACGTTTGTTTGTGTTTGTTTGTAATGCAGATGTGAATGAATGTGCTACCAGTCCTTGTGATGCAAATGCAGCTTGTGCCAATACTGCAGGATCCTACACATGTACCTGTAACAGCGGATATACCGGAAATGGAACTTCATGTACTGGTAAGATATGTTATTGGTTGATAATTTGATGATAATGATAAGAGTAGAGATTGTTGTGTTTGAAATATGATTATCGGATTTTCTAATATGCTATTTCTCGATGTGCCTTGATATACGATGGTTTTGTTTCTTGCTCCTTTTTAATGGATTGGAAACTGGTTTATATTTGAACTGTGGTTTGAAATGTTAACGTTTGTTCGTGTTTTTTTCTAATACAGATGTGAATGAATGTGCTACTAGCCCTTGTGATGCAAATGCAGCTTGTGCCAATACTGCTGGTTCCTACACATGTGCTTGTAATAGCGGATATACCGGAAATGGAACTTCATGTACTGGTAAGATATGTTATTGTTTGATAATTTGATGATAATAATGATAAGAGTGGAGATTGTTGTGTTTGAAATATGATTATCCGATTTTTATAAATGCTATTTCTCGATATGCTTTGATATACGATAGCTTTTGTTAGTTGCTCGTTATAAATGGAGTGGTAAACTGGTTTCGATTTAAACTTTGGTTGGAAATTTTAACGTTTGTTTGTGTTTTTTATTAATGCAGATGTGAATGAATGTGCTACCAGTCCTTGTGATGCAAATGCAGCTTGTGCCAATACTGCTGGTTCCTACACATGTACTTGTAATAGCGGATATACCGGAAATGGAACTTCATGTACTGGTAAGATATGTTATTGCTTGATAATTTGATAATAATGATAAGAGTAGAGATTGTTTGTTTTGAAATACATATATCTGATGAAAATAAATGCTTTTTTTCGATGTGGCTTGATATACGATAGCTTTTGTTAGTTGCTCGTTATAAATGGAGTGGTAAACTGGTTTCGATTTAAACTTTGGTTGGAAATTTTAACGTTTGTTTGTGTTTTTTTGTAATGCAGATGTGAATGAATGTGCTACCAGTCCTTGTGATGCAAATGCAGCTTGTGCCAATACTGCTGGTTCCTACACATGTACTTGTAATAGCGGATATACCGGAAATGGAACTTCATGTACTGGTAAGATATGTTATTGCTTGATAATTTGATAATAATGATAAGAGTAGAGATTGTTTGTTTTGAAATACATATATCTGATGAAAATAAATGCTTTTTTTCGATGTGGCTTGATATACGATGGCATTGTTAGTTGCTCCTTTTAATTGGATTGGTTATCTGGCTGACATTTGAACTGTGTTTGGAAATGTTAACTATGGTATGTGTTTTTGTGTAATACAGATGTGAATGAATGTGCTACTAGTCCTTGTGATGCAAATGCAGCTTGTGCCAATACTGCTGGTTCCTACACATGTACCTGTAATAGCGGATATACCGGAAATGGAACTTCATGTACTGGTAAGATGTGTTATTGTTTGATAATTTGATGATGTTGATAATAGTGGATATCGTTGTGTTTGGAAAACGATTATCTGATTGAAATGAAAGCGTTTTTTGATGTGCCTTGATATACGATCGTTTTTGTTAGTTGCTCGTTATAAATGGAGTGGTAAACTGGTTTAGATTTGAACTTTGGTTGGAAATTTTAACGTTTATTTGTGTTTGTTTGTAATGCAGATGTGAATGAATGTGCTACTAGTCCTTGTAATGCAAATGCAGCTTGTGCCAATACTGCTGGTTCCTACACATGTACCTGTAACAGCGGATATACCGGAAATGGAACTTCATGTACTGGTAAGATGTGTTATTGTTTGATAATTTGATGATAATGATAAGAGTAGAGATTGTTGTGTTTGAAATATGATTATCTGATATTTATCAATGCTATTTTTCGATGTGCCTTGATATACGATAGCTTTGTTAGTTGCTCCTTTTAAATGGAGTGGTAAACTGGTTTATATTTGAACTGTGGTTGGAAATTTTAACGTTTATTCGTGTTTTTTTGTAATGCAGATGTGAATGAATGTGCTACTAGTCCTTGTAATGCAAATGCAGCTTGTGCCAATACTGCTGGTTCCTACACATGTACCTGTAACAGCGGTTATACCGGAAATGGAACTTCATGTACTGGTAAGATGTGTTATTGTTTGATAATTTGATGATAATGATAAGAGTAGAGATTGTTGTGTTTGAAATATGATTATCTGATATTTATCAATGCTATTTTTCGATGTGCCTTGATATACGATAGCTTTGTTAGTTGCTCCTTTTAAATGGAGTGGTAAACTGGTTTATATTTGAACTGTGGTTGGAAATTTTAACGTTTGTTTGTGTTTTTTATTAATGCAGATGTGAATGAATGTGCTACCAGTCCTTGTGATGCAAATGCAGCTTGTGCCAATACTGCTGGTTCCTACACATGTACTTGTAATAGCGGATATACCGGAAATGGAACTTCATGTACTGGTAAGATATGTTATTGCTTGATAATTTGATAATAATGATAAGAGTAGAGATTGTTTGTTTTGAAATACATATATCTGATGAAAATAAATGCTTTTTTTCGATGTGGCTTGATATACGATAGCTTTTGTTAGTTGCTCGTTATAAATGGAGTGGTAAACTGGTTTCGATTTAAACTTTGGTTGGAAATTTTAACGTTTGTTTGTGTTTTTTTGTAATGCAGATGTGAATGAATGTGCTACTAGTCCTTGTGATGCAAATGCAGCTTGTGCCAATACTGCTGGTTCCTACACATGTACCTGTAACAGCGGATATACCGGAAATGGAACTTCATGTACTGGTAAGATGTGTTATTGTTTGATAATTTGATGATAATGATAAGAGTAGAGATTGTTGTGTTTGAAATATGATTATCTGATATTTATCAATGCTATTTTTCGATGTGCCTTGATATACGATAGCTTTGTTAGTTGCTCCTTTTAAATGGATTGGTTAACTGGTTGACATTTGAACTGTGATTTTAAAGGTTAACGTTGGTATGTGTTTTTGTGTAATACAGATGTGAATGAATGTGCTACTAGTCCTTGTGATGCAAATGCAGCTTGTGCCAATACTGCTGGTTCCTACACATGTACTTGTAATAGCGGATATACCGGAAATGGAACTTCATGTACTGGTAAGATATATTATTGTTTTATAATTTGATAATAATAATGATAGGAGTGGAGATTGTTGTGTTTGAAATATGATTATCTGATATTTATCAATGCTATTTCTCGATGTGCCTTGATGTACGATGGCTTTTGTTAGTTGCTTGTTATAAATGGAGTGGTAAACTGATTTAGATTTGAACTTTGGTTAGAAATTTTAACGTTTGTTTGTGTTTTTTTGTAATGCAGATGTGAATGAATGTTCTACCAGTCCTTGTGATGCAAATGCAGCTTGTGCCAATACTGCTGGTTCCTACACATGTACTTGTAATAGCGGATATACCGGAAATGGAACTTCATGTACTGGTAAGATATGTTATTGTTTGATAATTTGATAATAATGATAAGAGTAGAGATTGTTTGTTTTGAAATACATATATCTGATAAAAATCAATGCTTTTTTTCGATGTGGCTTGATATACGATGGCATTGTTAGTTGCTCCTTTTAATTGGATTGGTTATCTGGCTGACATTTGAACTGTGTTTGGAAATTTTAACGTTTGTTTGTGTTTGTTTGTAATGCAGATGTAAATGAATGTGCTACCAATCTTTGTGATGCAAATGCAGCTTGTGCCAATACTGCTGGTTCCTACACATGTACTTGTAATAGCGGATATACCGGAAATGGAACTTCATGTACTGGTAAGATATGTTATTGTTTGATATTTTGATAATAATGATGAGAGTAGAGATTGTTTGTTTTGAAATCCAATTATCTGATAAAAATAAATGCTTTTTTCGATGTGCCTTGATATACGATAGCCTTGTTAGTTGCTCCTTTTAAATGGATTGGTTATCTGGTTGACATTTGAACTGTGATTGGAAATGTTAACGTTGGTATGTGTTTTTGTGTAATACAGATGTGAATGAATGTGCTACTAGTCCTTGTGATGCAAATGCAGCTTGTGCCAATACTGCTGGTTCCTACACATGTACCTGTAATAGCGGATATACCGGAAATGGAACTTCATGTACTGGTAAGATGTGTTATTGTTTGATTATTTGATGATAATGATAAGAGTGGAGATTGTTGTGTTTGAAATATGATGATCGGATTTTTATAAATGCTATTTCTCGATGTGCCTTCATATAGGATAGCTTTTGTTAGTTGCTCCTTTTAAATTGATTGGTAAACTGGTTTACATTTGAACTGAGGTTGGAAAGGTTAACATTTCTATGTGTTTTATTTTGTAATACAGATGTGAATGAATGTGCTACTAGTCCTTGTGATGCAAATGCAGCTTGTGCCAATACTGCTGGTTCGTACACATGTACCTGTAATAGCGGATATACCGGAAATGGAACTTCATGTACTGGTAAGATATGTTATTGTTTTATAATTTGATAATAATGATAAGAGTAGAGATCGTTGTGTTTGGAATACGATTATCCGATACTTATTAATGCTATTTCTCGATGTGCCTTGATGTACGATGGCTTTTGTTAGTTGCTTGTTATAAATGGAGTGGTAAACTGATTTAGATTTGAACTTTGGTTGGAAATTTTAACGTTTGTTTGTGTTTTTTTGTAATGCAGATGTGAATGAATGTGCTACCAGTCCTTGTGATGCAAATGCAGCTTGTGCCAATACTGCTGGTTCCTACACATGTACTTGTAATAGCGGATATACCGGAAATGGAACTTCATGTACTGGTAAGATATGTTATTGTTTGATAATTTGATAATAATGATAAGAGTAGAGATTGTTTGTTTTGAAATACATATATCTGATAAAAATAAATGCTTTTTTTCGATGTGGCTTGATATACGATGGCATTGTTAGTTGCTCCTTTTAATTGGATTGGTTATCTGGCTGACATTTGAACTGTGTTTGGAAATATTAACGTTGGTATGTGTTTTTGTGTAATACAGATGTAAATGAATGTGCTACCAGTCTTTGTGATGCAAATGCAGCTTGTGCCAATACTGCTGGTTCCTACACATGTACTTGTAATAGCGGATATACCGGAAATGGAACTTCATGTACTGGTAAGATATGTTATTGTTTGATATTTTGATAATAATGATGAGAGTAGAGATTGTTTGTTTTGAAATCCAATTATCTGATAAAAATAAATGCTTTTTTCGATGTGCCTTGATATACGATAGCCTTGTTAGTTGCTCCTTTTAAATGGATTGGTTATCTGGTTGACATTTGAACTGTGATTGGAAATGTTAACGTTGGTATGTGTTTTTGTGTAATACAGATGTGAATGAATGTGCTACTAGTCCTTGTGATGCAAATGCAGCTTGTGCCAATACTGCTGGTTCCTACACATGTACCTGTAATAGCGGATATACCGGAAATGGAACTTCATGCACTGGTAAGATGTGTTATTGTTTGATTATTTGATGATAATGATAAGAGTGGAGATTGTTGTGTTTGAAATATGATGATCGGATTTTTATAAATGCTATTTCTCGATGTGCCTTCATATAGGATAGCTTTTGTTAGTTGCTCCTTTTAAATTGATTGGTAAACTGGTTTACATTTGAACTGTGGTTGGAAAGGTTAACATTTCTATGTGTTTTATTTTGTAATACAGATGTGAATGAATGTGCTACTAGTCCTTGTGATGCAAATGCAGCTTGTGCCAATACTGCTGGTTCGTACACATGTACCTGTAATAGCGGATATACCGGAAATGGAACTTCATGTACTGGTAAGATATGTTATTGTTTTATAATTTGATGATAATGATAAGAGTAGAGATCGTTGTGTTTGGAATACGATTATCCGATACTTATTAATGCTATTTCTCGATGTGCCTTGATGTACGATGGCTTTTGTTAGTTGCTTGTTATAAATGGAGTGGTAAACTGATTTAGATTTGAACTTTGGTTGGAAATTTTAACGTTTGTTTGTGTTTTTTTGTAATGCAGATGTGAATGAATGTGCTACCAGTCCTTGTGATGCAAATGCAGCTTGTGCCAATACTGCTGGTTCCTACACATGTACTTGTAATAGCGGATATACCGGAAATGGAACTTCATGTACTGGTAAGATATGTTATTGTTTGATAATTTGATAATAATGATAAGAGTAGAGATTGTTTGTTTTGAAATACATATATCTGATAAAAATAAATGCTTTTTTTCGATGTGGCTTGATATACGATGGCATTGTTAGTTGCTCCTTTTAATTGGATTGGTTATCTGGCTGACATTTGAACTTTGTTTGGAAATATTAACGTTGGTATGTGTTTTTTTGTAATGCAGATGTGAATGAATGTGCTACCAGTCCTTGTGATGCAAATGCAGCTTGTGCCAATACTGCTGGTTCCTACACATGTACTTGTAATAGCGGATATACCGGAAATGGAACTTCATGTACTGGTAAGATATGTTATTGTTTGATAATTTGATAATAATGATAAGAGTAGAGATTGTTTGTTTTGAAATACATATATCTGATAAAAATAAATGCTTTTTTTCGATGTGGCTTGATATACGATGGCATTGTTAGTTGCTCCTTTTAAATGGATTGGTTATCTGGTTGACATTTGAACTGTGATTGGAAATGTTAACGTTGGTATGTGTTTTTGTGTAATACAGATGTGAATGAATGTGCTACTAGTCCTTGTGATGCAAATGCAGCTTGTGCCAATACTGCTGGTTCCTACACATGTACCTGTAATAGCGGATATACCGGAAATGGAACTTCATGCACTGGTAACATGTGTTATTGTTTGATTATTTGATGATAATGATAAGAGTGGAGATTGTTGTGTTTGAAATATGATGATCGGATTTTTATAAATGCTATTTCTCGATGTGCCTTCATATAGGATAGCTTTTGTTAGTTGCTCCTTTTAAATTGATTGGTAAACTGGTTTACATTTGAACTGTGGTTGGAAAGGTTAACATTTCTATGTGTTTTATTTTGTAATACAGATGTGAATGAATGTGCTACTAGTCCTTGTGATGCAAATGCAGCTTGTGCCAATACTGCTGGTTCGTACACATGTACCTGTAATAGCGGATATACCGGAAATGGAACTTCATGTACTGGTAAGATATGTTATTGTTTTATAATTTGATAATAATGATAAGAGTAGAGATCGTTGTGTTTGGAATACGATTATCCGATACTTATTAATGCTATTTCTCGATGTGCCTTGATGTACAATGGCTTTTGTTAGTTGCTTGTTATAAATGGAGTGGTAAACTGATTTAGATTTGAACTTTGGTTGGAAATTTTAACGTTTGTTTGTGTTTTTTTGTAATGCAGATGTGAATGAATGTGCTACCAGTCCTTGTGATGCAAATGCAGCTTGTGCCAATACTGCTGGTTCCTACACATGTACTTGTAATAGCGGATATACCGGAAATGGAACTTCATGTACTGGTAAGATATGTTATTGTTTGATAATTTGATAATAATGATAAGAGTAGAGATTGTTTGTTTTGAAATCCAATTATCTGATAAAAATAAATGCTTTTTTCGATGTGCCTTGATATACGATAGCCTTGTTAGTTGCTCCTTTTAAATGGATTGGTTATCTGGTTGACATTTGAACTTTGGTTGGAAATTTTAACGTTTGTTTGTGTTTTTTTGTAATGCAGATGTGAATGAATGTGCTACCAGTCCTTGTGATGCAAATGCAGCTTGTGCCAATACTGCTGGTTCCTACACATGTACTTGTAATAGCGGATATACCGGAAATGGAACTTCATGTACTGGTAAGATATGTTATTGTTTGATATTTTGATAATAATGATGAGAGTAGAGATTGTTTGTTTTGAAATCCAATTATCTGATAAAAATAAATGCTTTTTTCGATGTGCCTTGATATACGATAGCCTTGTTAGTTGCTCCTTTTAAATGGATTGGTTATCTGGTTGACATTTGAACTGTGATTGGAAATGTTAACGTTGGTATGTGTTTTTGTGTAATACAGATGTGAATGAATGTGCTACTAGTCCTTGTGATGCAAATGCAGCTTGTGCCAATACTGCTGGTTCCTACACATGTACCTGTAATAGCGGATATACCGGAAATGGAACTTCATGCACTGGTAAGATGTGTTATTGTTTGATTATTTGATGATAATGATAAGAGTGGAGATTCTTGTGTTTGAAATATGATGATCGGATTTTTATAAATGCTATTTCTCGATGTGCCTTCATATAGGATAGCATTTGTTAGTTGCTCCTTTTAAATTGATTGGTAAACTGGTTTACATTTGAACTGTGGTTGGAAAGGTTAACATTTCTATGTGTTTTATTTTGTAATACAGATGTGAATGAATGTGCTACTAGTCCTTGTGATGCAAATGCAGCTTGTGCCAATACTGCTGGTTCGTACACATGTACCTGTAATAGCGGATATACCGGAAATGGAACTTCATGTACTGGTAAGATATGTTATTGTTTTATAATTTGATAATAATGATAAGAGTAGAGATCGTTGTGTTTGGAATACGATTATCCGATACTTATTAATGCTATTTCTCGATGTGCCTTGATGTACGATGGCTTTTGTTAGTTGCTTGTTATAAATGGAGTGGTAAACTGATTTAGATTTGAACTTTGGTTGGAAATTTTAACGTTTGTTTGTGTTTTTTTGTAATGCAGATGTGAATGAATGTGCTACCAGTCCTTGTGATGCAAATGCAGCTTGTGCCAATACTGCTGGTTCCTACACATGTACTTGTAATAGCGGATATACCGGAAATGGAACTTCATGTACTGGTAAGATATGTTATTGTTTGATAATTTGATAATAATGATAAGAGTAGAGATTGTTTGTTTTGAAATACATATATCTGATAAAAATAAATGCTTTTTTTCGATGTGGCTTGATATACGATGGCATTGTTAGTTGCTCCTTTTAATTGGATTGGTTATCTGGCTGACATTTGAACTGTGTTCGGAAATATTAACGTTGGTATGTGTTTTTTTGTAATGCAGATGTAAATGAATGTGCTACCAGTCTTTGTGATGCAAATGCAGCTTGTGCCAATACTGCTGGTTCCTACACATGTACTTGTAATAGCGGATATACCGGAAATGGAACTTCATGTACTGGTAAGATATGTTATTGTTTGATATTTTGATAATAATGATGAGAGTAGAGATTGTTTGTTTTGAAATCCAATTATCTGATAAAAATAAATGCTTTTTTCGATATGCCTTGATATACGATAGCCTTGTTAGTTGCTCCTTTTAAATGGATTGGTTATCTGGTTGACATTTGAACTGTGATTGGAAATGTTAACGTTGGTATGTGTTTTTGTGTAATACAGATGTGAATGAATGTGCTACTAGTCCTTGTGATGCAAATGCAGCTTGTGCCAATACTGCTGGTTCCTACGCATGTACCTGTAATAGCGGATATACCGGAAATGGAACTTCATGTACTGGTAAGATGTGTTATTGTTTGATTATTTGATGATAATAATGATAAGAGTGGAGATTGTTGTGTTTGAAATATGATTATCTGATATTTATCAATGCTATTTCTCGATGTGCCTTGATGTACGATGGCTTTTGTTCGTTGCTTGTTATAAATGGAGTGGTAAACTGGTTTAGATTTGAACTTTGGTTGGAAATTCTAACGTTTGTTTGTGTTTCTTATTAATGCAGATGTGAATGAATGTGCTACCAGTCCTTGTGATGCAAATGCAGCTTGTGCCAATACTGCTGGTTCCTACACATGTACTTGTAATAGCGGATATACCGGAAATGGAACTTCATGTACTGGTAAGATGTGTTATTGTTTGATAATTTGATAATAATGATAAGAGTAGAAATTGTTTGTTTTGAAATACAATGATCTGATAAAAATAAATGCGTTTTTTCGATGTGCCTTGATATACGATGGTTTTGTTTCTTGCTCCTTTTAAATGGATTGGAAACTGGTTTATATTTGAACTGTGGTTTGAAATGTTAACGTTTGTTCGTGTTTTTTTTTAATACAGATGTGAATGAATGTGCTACTAGTCCTTGTGATGCAAATGCAGCTTGTGCCAATACTGCTGGTTCCTACACATGTACTTGTAATAGCGGATATACCGGAAATGGAACTTCATGTTCTGGTAAGATATGTTATTGTTTGATAATTTGATAATAAGGATAAGAGTAGAGATTGTTTGTTTTGAAATACATATATCTGATAAAAATAAATGCCTTTTTTCGATGTGGCTTGATATACGATGGCATTGTTAGTTGCTCCTTTTAATTGGATTGGTTATCGTGCTGACATTTGAACTGTGTTTGGAAATGTTAACGTTGGTATGTGTTTTTGTGTAATACAGATGTGAATGAATGTGCTACTAGTCCTTGTGATGCAAATGCAGCTTGTGCCAATACTGCTGGTTCCTACACATGTACTTGTAATAGCGGATATACCGGAAATGGAACTTCATGTACTGGTAAGATATATTATTGTTTAATAATTTGATAATAATAATGATAAGAGTGGAGATTGTTGTGTTTGAAATATGATTATCTGATATTTATCAATGCTATTTTTCGATGTGCCTTGATATACGATAGCTTTGTTAGTTGTTCCTTTTAATTGGATTGGTTATCTGGCTGACATTTGAACTGTGTTTGGAAATGTTAATTTTGGTATGTGTTTTTGTGTAATACAGATGTGAATGAATGTGCTACTAGTCCTTGTGATGCAAATGCAGCTTGTGCCAATACTGCTGGTTCCTACACATGTACTTGTAATAGCGGATATACCGGAAATGGAACTTCATGTACTGGTAAGATGTGTTATTGTTTGATAATTTGATAATAATGATAAGAGTAGAGATTGTGTGTTTTGAAATACATATATCTGATAAAAATAAATGCTTTTTTTCGATGTGGCTTGATATACGATGGCATTGTTAGTTGCTCCTTTTAATTGGATTGGTTATCTGGCTGAAATTTGAACTTTGGTTGGAAATTTTAACGTTTGGTTGTGTTTTTTTGTAATGCAGATGTGAATGAATGTGCTACCAGTCCTTGTGATGCAAATGCAGCTTGTACCAATACTGCTGGTTCCTACACATGTACTTGTAATAGCGGATACACCGGAAATGGAACTTCATGTACTGGTAAGATATGTTATTGTTTGATTATTTGATAATAATGATAAGAGTAGAGATCGTTGTGTTTGGAATACGATTATCTGATTAAAATGAAAGCTTTTTTCGATGTGCTTTAATATACGATGGTTTTGTTTGTTGCTCCTTAAAATTGGATAGTTAGACTGGCTTAATTTTGCACTGTGGTTGGAAATTTTAACGTTTGTTTGTGTTTTTTTGTAATACAGATGTGAATGAATGTGCTACTAGTCCTTGTGATGCAAATGCAGCTTGTGCCAATACTGCTGGTTCGTACACATGTACTTGTAATAGCGGATATACCGGAAATGGAACTTCATGTGCTGGTAAGATAGATTATTGTTTGATCATTTGATAAAAATGATGAAAGTAGAGATTTTTGTCTTTGAAATTTGATTATCTGATTGTTATAAATACTTTTTTTCGATGTGCCCGTTTATACGATGGTTTTTTGTTGCTCGTTGTAAATGGATTGGTAAACTGGTTTACATTTGAACTGTTGTTGGAAATGTTAACGTTGGTATGTGTTTTTTCTATAATATAGATGTGAATGAATGTAGTGCAATTCCTTGTGATGCAAATGCAGCTTGTGCCAATACTGCTGGTTCCTACACATGTACTTGTAATAGCGGATATACCGGAAATGGAACTTCATGTTCTGGTAAGATATGTTATTGTTTGATAATTTGATAATAAGGATAAGAGTAGAGATTGTTTGTTTTGAAATACATATATCTGATAAAAATAAATGCCTTTTTTCGATGTGGCTTGATATACGATGGCATTGTTAGTTGCTCCTTTTAATTGGATTGGTTATCGTGCTGACATTTGAACTGTGTTTGGAAATTTTAACGTTGGTATGTGTTTTTGTGTAATACAGATGTGAATGAATGTGCTACTAGTCCTTGTGATGCAAATGCAGCTTGTGCCAATACTGCTGGTTCCTACACATGTACTTGTAATAGCGGATATACCGGAAATGGAACTTCATGTACTGGTAAGATATATTATTGTTTAATAATTTGATAATAATAATGATAAGAGTGGAGATTGTTGTGTTTGAAATATGATTATCTGATATTTATCAATGCTATTTCTCGATGTGCCTTGATGTACGATGGCTTTTGTTCGTTGCTTGTTATAAATGGAGTGGTAAACTGGTTTAGATTTGAACTTTGGTTGGAAATTTTAACGTTTGTTTGTGTTTTTTATTAATGCAGATGTGAATGAATGTGCTACCAGTCCTTGTGATGCAAATGCAGCTTGTGCCAATACTGCTGGTTCGTACACATGTACCTGTAATAGCGGATATACCGGAAATGGAACTTCATGTACTGGTAAGATATGTTATTGTTTTATAATTTGATAATAATGATGAGAGTAGAGATCGTTGTGTTTGGAATACGATTATCCGATACTTATTAATGCTATTTCTCGATGTGCCTTGATATACGATGGCTTTTGTTAGATGCTCTTTATAAATGGAGTGGTAAACTGATTTAGATTTGAACTTTGGTTCGAAATTGTAACGTTTGTTTGTGTTTTTTTGTAATGCAGATGTGAATGAATGTGCTACTAGTCCTTGTGATGCAAATGCAGCTTGTGCCAATACTGCTGGTTCCTACACATGTACTTGTAATAGCGGATATACCGGAAATGGAACTTCATGTACTGGTAAGATATGTTATTGTTTGATAATTTGATAATAATGATAAGAGTAGAGATTGTTTGTTTTGAAATACATATATCTGATAAAAATAAATGCTTTTTTTCGATGTGGCTTGATATACGATGGCATTGTTAGTTGCTCCTTTTAATTGGATTGGTTATCTGGCTGAAATTTGAACTTTGGTTGGAAATTTTAACGTTTGGTTGTGTTTTTTTGTAATGCAGATGTGAATGAATGTGCTACCAGTCCTTGTGATGCAAATGCAGCTTGTGCCAATACTGCTGGTTCGTACACATGTACCTGTAATAGCGGATATACCGGAAATGGAACTTCATGTACTGGTAAGATATGTTATTGTTTTATAATTTGATAATAATGATAAGAGTAGAGATTGTTGTGTTTGGAATACGATTATCCGATACGTATTAATGCTATTTCTCGATGTGCCTTGATATACGATGGCTTTTGTTAGATGCTCTTTATAAATGGAGTGGTAAACTGATTTAGATTTGAACTTTGGTTCGAAATTGTAACGTTTGTTTGTGTTTTTTTGTAATGCAGATGTGAATGAATGTGCTACTAGTCCTTGTGATGCAAATGCAGCTTGTGCCAATACTGCTGGTTCCTACACATGTACTTGTAATAGCGGATATACCGGAAATGGAACTTCATGTACTGGTAAGATATGTTATTGTTTGATAATTTGATAATAATGATAAGAGTAGAGATTGTTTGTTTTGAAATACATATATCTGATAAAAATAAATGCTTTTTTTCGATGTGGCTTGATATACGATGGCATTGTTAGTTGCTCCTTTTAATTGGATTGGTTATCTGGCTGAAATTTGAACTTTGGTTGGAAATTTTAACGTTTGGTTGTGTTTTTTTGTAATGCAGATGTGAATGAATGTGCTACCAGTCCTTGTGATGCAAATGCAGCTTGTGCCAATACTGCTGGTTCCTACACATGTACTTGTAATAGTGGATACACCGGAAATGGAACTTCATGTACTGGTAAGATATGTTATTGTTTGATAATTTGATAATAATGATAAGAGTAGAGATCGTTGTGTTTGGAATACGATTATCTGATTAAAATGAAAGCTTTTTTCGATGTGCTTTAATATACGATGGTTTTGTTTGTTGCTCCTTAAAATTGGATAGTTAGACTGGTTTAATTTTGTACTGTGGTTGGAAATTTTAACGTTTGTTTGTGTTTTTTTGTAATACAGATGTGAATGAATGTGCTACTAGTCCTTGTGATGCAAATGCAGCTTGTGCCAATACTGCTGGTTCGTACACATGTACTTGTAATAGCGGATATACCGGAAATGGAACTTCATGTGCTGGTAAGATAGATTATTGTTTGATCATTTGATAAAAATGATGAAAGTAGAGATTTTTGTCTTTGAAATTTGATTATCTGATTGTTATAAATACTTTTTTTCGATGTGCCCGTTTATACGATGGTTTTTTGTTGCTCGTTGTAAATGGATTGGTAAACTGGTTTACATTTGAACTGTTGTTGGAAATGTTAACGTTGGTATGTGTTTTTTCTATAATATAGATGTGAATGAATGTAGTACAATTCCTTGTGATGCAAATGCAGCTTGTGCCAATACTGCTGGTTCCTACACATGTACTTGTAATAGCGGATATACCGGAAATGGAACTTCATGTTCTGGTAAGATATGTTATTGTTTGATAATTTGATAATAAGGATAAGAGTAGAGATTGTTTGTTTTGAAATACATATATCTGATAAAAATAAATGCCTTTTTTCGATGTGGCTTGATATACGATGGCATTGTTAGTTGCTCCTTTTAATTGGATTGGTTATCGTGCTGACATTTGAACTGTGTTTGGAAATGTTAACGTTGGTATGTGTTTTTGTGTAATACAGATGTGAATGAATGTGCTACTAGTCCTTGTGATGCAAATGCAGCTTGTGCCAATACTGCTGGTTCCTACACATGTACTTGTAATAGCGGATATACCGGAAATGGAACTTCATGTACTGGTAAGATATATTATTGTTTAATAACTTGATAATAATAATGATAAGAGTGGAGATTGTTGTGTTTGAAATATGATTATCTGATATTTATCAATGCTATTTCTCGATGTGCCTTGATGTACGATGGCTTTTGTTCGTTGCTTGTTATAAATGGAGTGGTAAACTGGTTTAGATTTGAACTTTGGTTGGAAATTTTAACGTTTGTTTGTGTTTTTTATTAATGCAGATGTGAATGAATGTGCTACCAGTCCTTGTGATGCAAATGCAGCTTGTGCCAATACTGCTGGTTCGTACACATGTACCTGTAATAGCGGATATACCGGAAATGGAACTTCATGTACTGGTAAGATATGTTATTGTTTTATAATTTGATAATAATGATAAGAGTAGAGATTGTTGTGTTTGGAATACGATTATCCGATACGTATTAATGCTATTTCTCGATGTGCCTTGATATACGATGGCTTTTGTTAGATGCTCTTTATAAATGGAGTGGTAAACTGATTTAGATTTGAACTTTGGTTCGAAATTGTAACGTTTGTTTGTGTTTTTTTGTAATGCAGATGTGAATGAATGTGCTACTAGTCCTTGTGATGCAAATGCAGCTTGTGCCAATACTGCTGGTTCCTACACATGTACTTGTAATAGCGGATATACCGGAAATGGAACTTCATGTACTGGTAAGATATGTTATTGTTTGATAATTTGATAATAATGATAAGAGTAGAGATTGTTTGTTTTGAAATACATATATCTGATAAAAATAAATGCTTTTTATCGATGTGGCTTGATATACGATGGCATTGTTAGTTGCTCCTTTTAATTGGATTGGTTATCTGGCTGACATTTGAACTGTGTTTGGAAATGTTAACGTTGGTATGTGTTTTTGTGTAATACAGATGTGAATGAATGTGCTACTAGCCCTTGTGATGCAAATGCAGCTTGTGCCAATACTGCTGGTTCCTACACATGTACTTGTAATAGCGGATATACCGGAAATGGAACTTCATGTACTGGTAAGATATGTTATTGTTTGATAATTTGATAATAATGATAAGAGTAGAGATTGTTTGTTTTGAAATCCAATTATCTGATAAAAATAAATGCTTTTTTCGATGTGCCTTGATATACGATAGCCTTGTTAGTTGCTCCTTTTAAATGGATTGGTTATCTGGTTGACATTTGAACTGTGATTGGAAATGTTAACGTTGGTATGTGTTTTTGTGTTATACAGATGTGAATGAATGTGCTACTAGTCCTTGTGATGCAAATGCAGCTTGCGCCAATACTGCTGGTTCGTACACATGTACCTGTAATAGCGGATATACCGGAAATGGAACTTCATGTACTGGTAAGATGTGTTATTGTTTGATAATTTGATGATTATGATAAGAGTAGAGATTGTTGTGTTTGAAATATGATTATCTGATATTTATCAATGCTATTTCTCGATGTGCCTTGATATACGATAGCTTTGTTAGTTGTTCCTTTTAAATGGATTGGTTAACTGGTTGACATTTGAACTGTGATTGGAAAGGTTAACGTTGGTATGTGTTTTTGTGTAATACAGATGTGAATGAATGTGCTACTAGTCCTTGTGATGCAAATGCAGCTTGTGCCAATACTGCTGGTTCCTACACATGTTCTTGTAATAGCGGATATACCGGAAATGGAACTTCATGTACTGGTAAGATATATTATTGTTTGATAATTTGATAATAATAATGATAAGAGTGGAGATTGTTGTGTTTGAAATATGATTATCTGATATTTATCAATGCTATTTCTCGATGTGCCTTGATGTACGATGGCTTTTGTTCGTTGCTTGTTATAAATGGAGTGGTAAACTGGTTTAGATTTGAACTTTGGTTGGAAATTTTAACGTTTGTTTTTGTTTTTTATTAATGCAGATGTGAATGAATGTGCTACCAGTCCTTGTGATGCAAATGCTGCTTGTGCCAATACTGCTGGTTCCTACACATGTACTTGTAATAGCGGATATACCGGAAATGGAACTTCATGTACTGGTAAGATGTGTTATTGTTTGATAATTTGATGATAATGATAAGAGTAGAGATTGTTGTGTTTGAAATAGGATTATCGGATTTTTATATATGCTATTTCTCGATGTGCCTTGATATACGATGGTTTTGTTTCTTGCTCCTTTTAAATGGATTGGAAACTGGTTTATATTTGAACTGTGGTTTGAAATGTTAGCGTTTGTTCGTGTTTTTTTGTAATACAGATGTGAATGAATGTGCTACTAGCCCTTGTGATGCAAATGCAGCTTGTGCCAATACTGCTGGTTCCTACACATGTACTTGTAATAGCGGATATACCGGAAATGGAACTTCATGTACTGGTAAGATATGTTATTGTTTGATAATTTGATAATAATAATGATAAGAGTGGAGATTGTTGTGTTTGAAATATGATTATCTGATATTTATCAATGCTATTTCTCGATGTGCCTTGATATACGATGGCTTTTGTTAGATGCTTGTTATAAATGGAGTGGTAAACTGATTTAGATTTGAACTTTGGTTGGAACTTGTAACGTTTGTTTGTGTTTTTGTGTAATGCAGATGTGAATGAATGTGCTACTAGTCCTTGTGATGCAAATGCAGCTTGTGCCAATACTGCTGGTTCCTACACATGTACTTGTAATAGCGGATATACCGGAAATGGAACTTCATGTACTGGTAAGATATGTTATTGTTTGATAATTTGATAATAATAATGATAAGAGTGGAGATTGTTGTGTTTGAAATATGATTATCTGATATTTATCAATGCTATTTCTCGATGTGGCTTGATATACGATGGCATTGTTAGTTGCTCCTTTTAATTGGATTGGTTATCGTGCTGACATTTGAACTGTGTTTGGAAATGTTAACGTTGGTATGTGTTTTTGTGTAATACAGATGTGAATGAATGTGCTACTAGTCCTTGTGATGCAAATGCAGCTTGTGCCAATACTGCTGGTTCCTACACATGTACTTGTAATAGCGGATATACCGGAAATGGAACTTCATGTACTGGTAAGATATATTATTGTTTAATAATTTGATAATAATAATGATAAGAGTGGAGATTGTTGTGTTTGAAATATGATTATCTGATATTTATCAATGCTATTTCTCGATGTGCCTTGATGTACGATGGCTTTTGTTCGTTGCTTGTTATAAATGGAGTGGTAAACTGGTTTAGATTTGAACTTTGGTTGGAAATTTTAACGTTTGTTTGTGTTTTTTATTAATGCAGATGTGAATGAATGTGCTACCAGTCCTTGTGATGCAAATGCAGCTTGTGCCAATACTGCTGGTTCGTACACATGTACCTGTAATAGCGGATATACCGGAAATGGAACTTCATGTACTGGTAAGATATGTTATTGTTTTATAATTTGATAATAATGATAAGAGTAGAGATTGTTGTGTTTGGAATACGATTATCCGATACGTATTAATGCTATTTCTCGATGTGCCTTGATATACGATGGCTTTTGTTAGATGCTCTTTATAAATGGAGTGGTAAACTGATTTAGATTTGAACTTTGGTTCGAAATTGTAACGTTTGTTTGTGTTTTTTTGTAATGCAGATGTGAATGAATGTGCTACTAGTCCTTGTGATGCAAATGCAGCTTGTGCCAATACTGCTGGTTCCTACACATGTACTTGTAATAGCGGATATACCGGAAATGGAACTTCATGTACTGGTAAGATATGTTATTGTTTGATAATTTGATAATAATGATAAGAGTATAGATTGTTTGTTTTGAAATACATATATCTGATAAAAATAAATGCTTTTTATCGATGTGGCTTGATATACGATGGCATTGTTAGTTGCTCCTTTTAATTGGATTGGTTATCTGGCTGACATTTGAACTGTGTTTGGAAATGTTAACGTTGGTATGTGTTTTTGTGTAATACAGATGTGAATGAATGTGCTACTAGCCCTTGTGATGCAAATGCAGCTTGTGCCAATACTGCTGGTTCCTACACATGTACTTGTAATAGCGGATATACCGGAAATGGAACTTCATGTACTGGTAAGATATGTTATTGTTTGATAATTTGATAATAATGATAAGAGTAGAGATTGTTTGTTTTGAAATCCAATTATCTGATAAAAATAAATGCTTTTTTCGATGTGCCTTGATATACGATAGCCTTGTTAGTTGCTCCTTTTAAATGGATTGGTTATCTGGTTGACATTTGAACTGTGATTGGAAATGTTAACGTTGGTATGTGTTTTTGTGTTATACAGATGTGAATGAATGTGCTACTAGTCCTTGTGATGCAAATGCAGCTTGCGCCAATACTGCTGGTTCGTACACATGTACCTGTAATAGCGGATATACCGGAAATGGAACTTCATGTACTGGTAAGATGTGTTATTGTTTGATAATTTGATGATTATGATAAGAGTAGAGATTGTTGTGTTTGAAATATGATTATCTGATATTTATCAATGCTATTTTTCGATGTGCCTTGATATACGATAGCTTTGTTAGTTGTTCCTTTTAAATGGATTGGTTAACTGGTTGACATTTGAACTGTGATTGGAAAGGTTAACGTTGGTATGTGTTTTTGTGTAATACAGATGTGAATGAATGTGCTACTAGTCCTTGTGATGCAAATGCAGCTTGTGCCAATACTGCTGGTTCCTACACATGTTCTTGTAATAGCGGATATACCGGAAATGGAACTTCATGTACTGGTAAGATATATTATTGTTTGATAATTTGATAATAATAATGATAAGAGTGCAGATTGTTGTGTTTGAAATATGATTATCTGATATTTATCAATGCTATTTCTCGATGTGCCTTGATGTACGATGGCTTTTGTTCGTTGCTTGTTATAAATGGAGTGGTAAACTGGTTTAGATTTGAACTTTGGTTGGAAATTTTAACGTTTGTTTGTGTTTTTTATTAATGCAGATGTGAATGAATGTGCTACCAGTCCTTGTGATGCAAATGCTGCTTGTGCCAATACTGCTGGTTCCTACACATGTACTTGTAATAGCGGATATACCGGAAATGGAACTTCATGTACTGGTAAGATGTGTTATTGTTTGATAATTTGATGATAATGATAAGAGTAGAGATTGTTGTGTTTGAAATAGGATTATCGGATTTTTATATATGCTATTTCTCGATGTGCCTTGATATACGATGGTTTTGTTTCTTGCTCCTTTTAAATGGATTGGAAACTGGTTTATATTTGAACTGTGGTTTGAAATGTTAGCGTTTGTTCGTGTTTTTTTGTAATACAGATGTGAATGAATGTGCTACTAGCCCTTGTGATGCAAATGCAGCTTGTGCCAATACTGCTGGTTCCTACACATGTACTTGTAATAGCGGATATACCGGAAATGGAACTTCATGTACTGGTAAGATATGTTATTGTTTGATAATTTGATAATAATAATGATAAGAGTGGAGATTGTTGTGTTTGAAATATGATTATCTGATATTTATCAATGCTATTTCTCGATGTGCCTTGATATACGATGGCTTTTGTTAGATGCTTGTTATAAATGGAGTGGTAAACTGATTTAGATTTGAACTTTGGTTGGAACTTGTAACGTTTGTTTGTGTTTTTGTGTAATGCAGATGTGAATGAATGTGCTACTAGTCCTTGTGATGCAAATGCAGCTTGTGCCAATACTGCTGGTTCCTACACATGTACTTGTAATAGCGGATATACCGGAAATGGAACTTCATGTACTGGTAAGATATGTTATTGTTTGATAATTTGATAATAATAATGATAAGAGTGGAGATTGTTGTGTTTGAAATATGATTATCTGATATTTATCAATGCTATTTCTCGATGTGGCTTGATATACGATGGCATTGTTAGTTGCTCCTTTTAATTGGATTGGTTATCTGGCTGACATTTGAACTGTGTTTGGAAATGTTAACGTTTGTTTGTGTTTTTTATTAATGCAGATGTGAATGAATGTGCTACCAGTCCTTGTGATGCAAATGCAGCTTGTGCCAATACTGCTGGTTCCTACACATGTACTTGTAATAGTGGATACACCGGAAATGGAACTTCATGTACTGGTAAGATAGATTATTGTTTGATAATTTGATAATAATGATAAGAGTAGAGATCGTTGTGTTTGGAATACGATTATCTGATTAAAATGAAAGCTTTTTTCGATGTGCTTTAATATACGATGGCATTGTTAGTTGCTCCTTTTAATTGGATTGGTTATCTGGCTGAAATTTGAACTTTGGTTGGAAATTTTAACGTTTGTTTGTGTTTTTTTGTAATGCAGATGTGAATGAATGTGCTACCAGTCCTTGTGATGCAAATGCAGCTTGTGCCAATACTGCTGGTTCCTACACATGTACTTGTAATAGCGGATACACCGGAAATGGAACTTCATGTGCTGGTAAGATGTCTTATTGTTTGATAATTTGATAATAATGATAAGAGTAGAGATCGTTGTGTTTGGAATACGATTATCTGATTAAAATGAAAGCTTTTTTCGATATGCTTTAATATACGATGGTTTTGTTTGTTGCTCCTTAAAATTGGATAGTTAGACTGGTTTAATTTTGCACTGTGGTTGGAAATGTTAACATTGGTATGTGTTTTGTTTTGTAATACAGATGTGAATGAATGTGCTACTAGTCCTTGTGATGCAAATGCAGCTTGTGCCAATACTGCTGGCTCGTACACATGTACTTGTAATAGCGGATATACCGGAAATGGAACTTCATGTGCTGGTAAGATAGATTATTGTTTGATCATTTGATAAAAATGATGAAAGTAGAGATTTTTGTCTTTGAAATTTGATTATCTGATTGTTATAAATACTTTTTTTCGATGTGCCTGTTTATACGATGGTTTTTTGTTGCTCGTTGTAAATGGATTGGTAAACTGGTTTACATTTGAACTGTTGTTGGAAATGTTAACGTTGGTATGTGTTTTTTCAATAATATAGATGTGAATGAATGTAGTGCAATTCCTTGTGATGCAAATGCAGCTTGTGCCAATACTGCTGGTTCCTACACATGTACTTGTAATAGCGGATATACCGGAAATGGAACTTCATGTACTGGTAAGATGTGTTATTGTTTGATAATTTGATAATAATGATAAGAGTAGAGATTGTTTGTTCTGAAATACATATATCTGATAAAAATAAATGCTTTTTTTCGATGTGGCTTGATATACGATGGCATTGTTAGTTGCTCCTTTTAATTGGATTGGTTATCTGGCTGAAATTTGAACTTTGGTTGGAAATTTTAACGTTTGTTTGTGTTTTTTTGTAATGCAGATGTAAATGAATGTGCTACCAGTCCTTGTGATGCAAATGCAGCTTGTGCCAATACTGCTGGTTCCTACACATGTACTTGTAATAGTGGATACACCGGAAATGGAACTTCATGTACTGGTAAGATAGATTATTGTTTGATAATTTGATAATAATGATAAGAGTAGAGATCGTTGTGTTTGGAATACGATTATCTGATTAAAATGAAAGCTTTTTTCGATGTGCTTTAATATACGATGGCATTGTTAGTTGCTCCTTTTAATTGGATTGGTTATCTGGCTGAAATTTGAACTTTGGTTGGAAATTTTAACGTTTGTTTGTGTTTTTTTGTAATGCAGATGTAAATGAATGTGCTACCAGTCCTTGTGATGCAAATGCAGCTTGTGCCAATACTGCTGGTTCGTACACATGTACCTGTAATAGCGGATACACCGGAAATGGAACTTCATGTGCTGGTAAGATGTCTTATTATTTGATAATTTGATAATAATGATAAGAGTAGAGATCGTTGTGTTTGGAATACGATTATCTGATTAAAATGAAAGCTTTTTTCGATGTGCTTTAATATACGATGGTTTTGTTTGTTGCTCCTTAAAATTGGATAGTTAGACTGGTTTAATTTTGCACTGTGGTTGGAAATGTTAACATTGGTATGTGTTTTTTTCTAATACAGAGGTGAATGAATGTTCTACTAGTCCTTGTGATGCAAATGCAGCTTGTGCCAATACTGCTGGTTCGTACACATGTACTTGTAATAGCGGATATACCGGAAATGGAACTTCATGTGCTGGTAAGATAGATTATTGTTTGATCATTTGATAAAAATGATGAAAGTAGAGATTTTTGTCTTTGAAATTTGATTATCTGATTGTTATAAATACTTTTTTTCGATGTGCCCGTTTATACGATGGTTTTTTGTTGCTCGTTGTAAATGGATTGGTAAACTGGTTTACATTTGAACTGTTGTTGGAAATGTTAACGTTGGTATGTGTTTTTTCTATAATATAGATGTGAATGAATGTAGTGATATTCCTTGTGATGCAAATGCAGCTTGTGCCAATACTGCTGGTTCCTACACATGTACTTGTAATAGCGGATATACCGGAAATGCAACTTCATGTACTGGTAAGATATATTATTGTTTAATAATTTGATAATAATAATGATAAGAGTGGAGATTGTTGTGTTTGAAATATGATTATCTGATATTTATCAATGCTATTTCTCGATGTGCCTTGATGTACGATGGCTTTTGTTCGTTGCTTGTTATAAATGGAGTGGTAAACTGATTTAGATTTGAACTTTCGTTGCAACTTGTAACGTTTGTTTGTGTTTTTTTGTAATGCAGATGTGAATGAATGTGCTACTAGTCCTTGTGATGCAAATGCAGCTTGTGCCAATACTGCTGGTTCCTACACATGTACTTGTAATAGCGGATATACCGGAAATGGAACTTCATGTACTGGTAAGATATGTTATTGTTTGATAATTTAATAATAATGATAACAGTAGAGATTGTTTATTTGGAAATACATATATCTGATAAAAATAAATCCTTTTTTTCGTTCTGGCTTGATATACGATGGCATTGTTAGTTGCTACTTTTAATTGGATTGGTTATCTGGCTGACATTTGAACTGTGTTTGGAATTGTTAACGTTGGTATGTGTTTTTGTGTAATACAGATGTGAATGAATGTGCTACTAGTCCTTGTGATGCAAATGCAGCTTGTGCAAATACTGCTGGTTCCTACACATGTACTTGTAATAGCGGATATACCGGAAATGGAACTTCATGTACTGGTAAGATATATTATTGTTTAATAATTTGATAATAATATTAATAAGAGTGGAGATTGTTGTGTTTGAAATATGATTATCTGATATTTATCAATGCTATTTCTCGATGTGCCTTGATGTACGATGGCTTTTGTTCGTTGCTTGTTATAAATGGAGTGGTAAACTGGTTTAGATTTGAACTTTGGTTGGAAATTTTAACGTTTGTTTGTGTTTTTTATTAATGCAGATGTGAATGAATGTGCTACCAGTCCTTGTGATGCAAATGCAGCTTGTGCCAATACTGCTGGTTCCTACACATGTACTTGTAATAGCGGATATACCGGAAATGGAACTTCATGTACTGGTAAGATATGTTATTGTTTGATAATTTGATAATAATGATAAGAGTAGAGATTGTTTGTTTTTAATATGATTATCTGATTGTTATAAATGCCTTTTTTCGATCTGCTTTTATATACGATGGTTTTGTTTGTTGCTTTTTTTAAATTGGATAGTTAGACTGGTTTAATTTTGCACTGTGGTTGGAAGTGTTAACATTGGTATGTGTTTTTTTCTAATACAGAGGTGAATGAATGTTCTACTAGCCCTTGTGATGCAAATGCAGCTTGTGCCAATACTGCTGGTTCGTACACATGTACTTGTAATAGTGGATATACCGGAAATGGAACTTCATGTACTGGTAAGATAGATTATTGTTTGATAATTTGATAATAATGATAAGAGTAGAGATCGTTGTGTTTGGAATACGATTATCTGATTAAAATGAAAGCTTTTTTCGATGTGCTTTAATATACGATGGCATTGTTAGTTGCTCCTTTTAATTGGATTGGTTATCTGGCTGAAATTTGAACTTTGGTTGGAAATTTTAACGTTTGTTTGTGTTTTTTTGTAATGCAGATGTAAATGAATGTGCTACCAGTCCTTGTGATGCAAATGCAGCTTGTGCCAATACTGCTGGTTCGTACACATGTACCTGTAATAGCGGATACACCGGAAATGGAACTTCATGTGCTGGTAAGATGTCTTATTATTTGATAATTTGATAATAATGATAAGAGTAGAGATCGTTGTGTTTGGAATACGATTATCTGATTAAAATGAAAGCTTTTTTCGATGTGCTTTAATATACGATGGTTTTGTTTGTTGCTCCTTAAAATTGGATAGTTAGACTGGTTTAATTTTGCACTGTGGTTGGAAATGTTAACATTGGTATGTGTTTTTTTCTAATACAGAGGTGAATGAATGTTCTACTAGTCCTTGTGATGCAAATGCAGCTTGTGCCAATACTGCTGGTTCGTACACATGTACTTGTAATAGCGGATATACCGGAAATGGAACTTCATGCACTGGTAAGATATGTTATTGTTTGATAATTTGATAATAATGATAAGAGTAGAGATTGTTTGTTTTGAAATACATATATCTGATAAAAATAAATGCCTTTTTTCGATGTGGCTTGATATACGATGGCATTGTTAGTTGCTCCTTTTAATTGGATTGGTTATCGTGCTGACATTTGAACTGTGTTTGGAAATGTTAACGTTGGTATGTGTTTTTGTGTAATACAGATGTGAATGAATGTGCTACTAGTCCTTGTGATGCAAATGCAGCTTGTGCCAATACTGCTGGTTCCTACACATGTACTTGTAATAGCGGATATACCGGAAATGGAACTTCATGTACTGGTAAGATATGTTATTGTTTGATAATTTAATAATAATGATAACAGTAGAGATTGTTTATTTGGAAATACATATATCTGATAAAAATAAATCCTTTTTTTCGTTCTGGCTTGATATACGATGGCATTGTTAGTTGCTACTTTTAATTGGATTGGTTATCTGGCTGACATTTGAACTGTGTTTGGAATTGTTAACGTTGGTATGTGTTTTTGTGTAATACAGATGTGAATGAATGTGCTACTAGTCCTTGTGATGCAAATGCAGCTTGTGCAAATACTGCTGGTTCCTACACATGTACTTGTAATAGCGGATATACCGGAAATGGAACTTCATGTACTGGTAAGATATATTATTGTTTAATAATTTGATAATAATATTAATAAGAGTGGAGATTGTTGTGTTTGAAATATGATTATCTGATATTTATCAATGCTATTTCTCGATGTGCCTTGATGTACGATGGCTTTTGTTCGTTGCTTGTTATAAATGGAGTGGTAAACTGGTTTAGATTTGAACTTTGGTTGGAAATTTTAACGTTTGTTTGTGTTTTTTATTAATGCAGATGTGAATGAATGTGCTACCAGTCCTTGTGATGCAAATGCAGCTTGTGCCAATACTGCTGGTTCCTACACATGTACTTGTAATAGCGGATATACCGGAAATGGAACTTCATGTACTGGTAAGATATGTTATTGTTTGATAATTTGATAATAATGATAAGAGTAGAGATTGTTTGTTTTTAATATGATTATCTGATTGTTATAAATGCCTTTTTTCGATCTGCTTTTATATACGATGGTTTTGTTTGTTGCTTTTTTTAAATTGGATAGTTAGACTGGTTTAATTTTGCACTGTGGTTGGAAATGTTAACATTGGTATGTGTTTTTTTCTAATACAGAGGTGAATGAATGTTCTACTAGTCCTTGTGATGCAAATGCAGCTTGTGCCAATACTGCTGGTTCGTACACATGTACTTGTAATAACGGATATACCGGAAATGGAACTTCATGCACTGGTAAGATTTGTTATTGTTTGATAATTTGATGATAAAGATAAGAGTAGAGATTGTTGTGTTTGGAATAGGATTATCTGATTATAATAAAAGATTTTTTTGATGTGCCTTGATATACGATAGCTTTTGTTAGTTGCTCGTTATAACTTGATTGGTAAACTGGTTTCGATTTGAACTGTTTTTTGAAATTTTAACGTTTGTTTGTGTTTTTTTGTAATACAGATGTGAATGAATGTGCTACTAGTCCTTGTGATGCAAATGCAGCTTGTGCCAATACTGCTGGTTCCTACACATGTACTTGTTATAGCGGATATACCGGAAATGGAACTTCATGTGCTGGTAAGATAGATTATTGTTTGATCATTTGATAAAAATGATGAAAGTAGAGATTTTTGTCTTTGACATTTGATTATCTGATTGTTATAAATACTTTTTTTCGATGTGCCCTTATATACGATGGTTTTTTGTTGCTCGTTGTAATTGGATTGGTAAACTGGTTTACATTTGAACTGTTGTTGGAAATGTTAACGTTGGTATGTGTTTTTTTGTAATATAGATGTGAATGAATGTGCTACAAGTCCTTGTGATGCAAATGCAGCTTGTGCCAATACTGCTGGTTCCTACACATGTACTTGTAATAGCGGATATACCGGAAATGGAGCTTCATGTACTGGTAAGATATGCTTTTGTTTGATAATTTGATAATAATGATGAGAGTTGAAATTGTTGTCTTTGAAATATGATTATCTGATTGTTAGAAATTGTTTCTTCGATGTGCTTTTATATATGATTTAAGAATTTATGTCAACGTTTGAATGGCTCGTTTAACTTGTTATATTCGATATCGTATATAAGCGGATACACTTGCTTCAAATTTCAGCTGAAATGCTTTTCGTATTCTTCTATTGTATCTTTAGTCTCATATTTGTATTTGTTAGAGGAGACTTTTTCTGTTCGATGTTCCAGTATTTGAGTAATTTATATATTGATAGAATTGTCGCAATGGTGGTACCGAATTTCTAAATAATGATTGAAGCGATATTAAATTGAATGATTTTTAAACATATATAACAGCAGAATTATAGACAGTTTACTTTCCATTTTACCCAATGCCATATTGACATACTTCTATTTGAAAGTGTTCACATCATGACTTTGTAACCCTTTCACAACCGGACGGACCATATGGCTCAATGACAAACACCGTAAAAGATACTTTTTTAGGGGGTTAAGTAAATAAAATTGGAAATGTTTTGATGGCAATTTTCTACAAGAGCTAATGTTTTCACTAAAGTTTTTTGAGAATACTACCCCCTGGAAAGCATAGATTGATATGAGTTTCAACAGTTATATGAAAATAAATCCGGGTGCGAAAGGGTTAATTTTTATTGTATGTTGATGAAGGAGTTCTTTCATTAGCATTACTGAGGACTTAAAGGTAATATTTCTTACGAATGTGTTTTTATTTTAGCAGTCTCGAGATATATAATTGCTCTATTTATGTTAGAAATATAGACTATACTAAATGATAATTGAGAAATTTAGTGGTAAAGTACAAGATAATTAAATTTTCTTTACTTTATCTCCTACATATTTTGATGTTTGAGACTGGGCGGCTGTCTAACTTTCAGCATTATAAATACCTCTTGGATTTACATGTTCTCATTATATGTTACTGTGTAGATTTATATTTTACAGAAATTGAATTACCGGAAATTTGATTCATTTCTCTTAAGATGTTTAGGAATATGATTACTTGTTGATTAAGCAATACTCGTATTTGATTGTATTTCGTATTAGGCAGCTTAATTGACTGTTTGAGAGATTTGTTATTTGATCGTTTGTTTCATTGATTGGTGATTTATTGATTCATCGATTCATTGATTCATTGATTCTGACTCGTGACTGATTAAATGACTGACTGGCTGATTAATTTTCTAATTTCTTTACTCATTTGCTTTTTGATGTTTGATCAGTGACTAAATGACTGATTGATATATAAATTGATTTAACGGTTAATTGATTGATTGATTGATTGATTGATTGATTGATTTATTTATTTATTTATTGATTGAATGATTAATTGATTCATTTATTTGTTCACTTATTTATTTATTTATTAATTGATTGATTGATTGATTGATTGATTGACTGATTGATTAATTGATTGATTGATCGATCGATCGATCGATTGATTGAATGATTGGTTGACTACTGGGATTTCTTGGTCTACTTTTATTGCCTAAATGCGGATTTAATACTTGGATTGCCTTTTGGATTTATAATCTTTTCCATTTTCCTTATTGACTAACTTTTACTATTCTTTTAGATATCAATGAATGCCTTGATTACAATCTACATGGATGTGATCATAATTGCACAAATATTCCTGGAAGTCACCAATGTTCATGTCTGCCTGGTTATCGTCTAATAAACAACACCAAATGCGTCGATATAAATGAATGCCAAGAAGGAAGTCACAATTGCCATCTCAATGCAGCTTGCTTTAACACTCTTGGGTCATTCTCGTGTTCTTGTAATATTGGCTATACTGGAAATGGCGTATATTGTAAAGGTCAGGCATTGTTTTATTGTGATAAATGATGTCCTTCCAACTTAGTTATTGGAATATTTTTCAAAGTAGAATAAGCTGTCGTTTTGCACATTTTAACATATGGTTTGGTAATGTAAAGTTCATGGGTAAACGAACAGCTATGAAAAGGATGATTAAATGTATAACTGATCAATAAAATTAATGAAGGAACTAATATTGATGAATTAATATATCAATGACTGAATTGATTGATTGATTGATTGATTGATTGATTGATTGATTCATCGATTGATTGATTCATTGATTCATTGATTGATTCATTCATTCATTGATTCATTGATTCATTGATTGCTTGATTCATTCACTCATTCATTGATTCATTGATTGATTGATTCATTCATTCATTGATTCATTGATTGATTGATTCATTGCTTGATTGATTCATTGATTGATCTATAAATTAATTGATTAATTTTAGAGGACCGATTGTTCATCTACGACGACAGACTTCTAACAAAAAATGTTGATGAAACTTTAATGAGAGTTAAAGTTGCAGCTGGTGTTCCTGTTGGAAATCAAGTTTACAAGACCTTATACGTGAGTTGCATGGCTTATGCGTTTATATCGAACATCTCTTGGACATCCAAGTACGACTTTTGCCTTTAGACCGCATGGCTTTGGCTAAAAATTAATGGTCTTTATCATAATGCATCTTAATGACGTTGAGAAATGCATACACTTGTAACAAACCAATATTGATTCCCCCAGCTGTGACACTTAAATGATGCTTCAAAGATGATAAATTATGCATGACTAAAGCTGTTAAATGTAACCCAAAAGATAGGGCTGAGAAACTGCAATCCTGACTCTAAATAACAGTGTTTGTGATCATAGAACGTGCACCCACAACGAGCGGCGTCATTTTTCACTGGCCCTGTGGATAAATTGTCATAGTATAACAAGGTTGAAAAAGTAAAAAAATTAGTTTAGTTGACAAAAAGCAGACTTAGGATGTGCATTTTAAATATTCTAGAGGTGATATTAATGCTTGTAACAAGGCACTAAAAAGCTGAAAAAAGCATGGAAGGAAGCGAGTTTTCAATGTCTGTTCAGTTTCAAAAAAGAACAAATGCAAAGAACTGTGTGCATTTAATCACTTCATCATTTCACCCGAATTATTTTTTGTAGGTTTAACCATATTTTTGCTTTTTCTAGTTTTTGTTTTTGTTAACCCCTCATAACATTTTAACAATGTTTTTGTTAACCCCTCATAACATTTTGTCTCAGGTAAGTTGTAAGCATGTCCTGTGGATATGAGTACCTCTTTCAATGACAGTTTGGATAATTCAACAATTTAATTCCATTCAATCTAACTCTTCCTAGGCCTGTTCTAATGGATACATTAGCTTCAAGAATCGACATTGCACTTGGAATCCTAGATTTGATTCCCAATATGACATTGTATCACCATATTGGTCTGACATCGATTTCAGAGATGGTTCTGGTGGATTTTTAGCCACAGTTCACGAAAGCACAGCAACGGATGCAATCAGTGTCAAACTTTTCAATCAAACAAATCATTATTTACAGAAATATGCCAACGTAACAAATTTCGCTCCGACAGCAGTTGTCCTTAGCACTTGGTACAAAGGAACTCCGTATCCATATTATAACTATATTGGTAAAAATGAGGTAATTCATCTTTCTTTATATTTAGACCTGATTTACTTTCTTGTTATTGGAGTCAAATAGGAATTGTTTCAATTGATTGGTCTTTTGTGGTCGAGCACATCAGCTGCTACTTTGCCACATGCAATCATCAGAAAACTATCTCGCTCTGCTTCAAGTGATTTACACAGATGTGATTAATACAGCAAACATTTAAACACGTGACAACAACAACCATACCTTGCATTAGGGGACCATGTTATATTCAATCACATGATTCTCAGTTCTTTTCTAATTTCCTCTTTCTCTCGATGCAATCTCATTTACACTGCGAACTGCGTATTTTCACTTTCTTTGGTTCCGTAGATTTAAGTTTCATTTCGTTCACTTATCAATATTCAAACACGCGCAGTTTACCACGAAATAAGAGATTAAGAGCAATCCAACTTTTCTCTGCATATTCCAACCCAATTCAGGGAATTTGCAGAATCTACGATTACTAATTTTATATTCTGAAGTCCTTGACCTTGCAGTAACTTCACTTTTTCTAACAAATTTCATGCAAAATTCGATGCAATGATTCCTTGTTAAAGGGCATTGAAAAATTTACACCTCCAACCATCCTTTTCTTTCTCAGACCCGCTAACTGTTATGGCTAGTCATTGAATTAGTTTGCTGAATGTGACTTTATAGCTTTCTATAATGTTAAGTTTTTTCCCATTTCATTTGATGCTTTATTGCCGCATATTCTATTTTGCAGTTCGTAACTTTCCAAATCAACATAGCCACGAATGGATCAACAACTTATATTTCTTATGTTTACGATGACGATGGAATGCTTTGGACACAGAAATGGATTTATCCCTATTTTGGCTATTCATATTCAAACATAGCCCAAAGATCATTTTATGAGTTAATTCTAAATCAAGCTGGCAATCCAGATGCTTACAAATTTCACGATGTTGTTGGGAACACCTTTCACAAGGGAAGGTGGGCCTGGAAGGTTGCTGATAATTTGGATAACAATGCAGCGAAGTGCTATGAATGGTACGGAAAACAACCGAATGATAATTACATGAATGCAATCCAACGTCATGGTGCCAGTGATTGTCCTTGTCTCTATTGGCAAATCATCTTTGATCGCCGTTTCAGATTTACTTCGTTCCACTCTGATATGATATGTTACAAACAAAGGGCCACGTGGTTTTTTGTTGGCACATCAGTGTCATATCATACAAGCTGTTGTTACAGTTTGCAAGATAGGTTTCTTATAAATGACATCAACCCAGATGATGGTTTAGCAACACAAAGACATATATCATTGTCTTATACGTCGCTTCAAATCCGTTTTTCGGCCCGCTTTCGAAGTTTGTCAAGAAGCACTGCTGTTACAGAAGATACAAAAGCCTTTGAATATTGCTGTCAGAAATCATCTCTATGCCATTTGTACAAAGAAAAGCGACCCGTCCCAACATGTTCCCTGTACTTTCCACCAATCAGAGGTGAGTGAGAAATAAGAGAATTGTGTAATGGCACTTTACTGTCTAATGTGATTAAGATTGCTTGAATTTAGTAAGATGCAGCTAATCTAAATCTAATCTAAATCTAATCTAATCTAAATCTAATCTAAATCTAATCTAAATCTAATCTAAATCTAATCTAATCTAATCTAATCTAATCTAATCTAATCTAATCTTTAACAGTTGCAACTAAACTGAAAAAAACAGAGAAAACAGAAATCATTTTGTTCAAACAAGCTATAAATGCTTCTACTGTCATTGTTCTGCTATTTGGAGCTATTGTCAATATTCTGCACATCCTTGGGAAAGTGTAGGAAAAGGGAGGAAATTATATTTTAATTGACAGACGCGATAGAACGTTTCATCTCGAGTTTATTCAATGAAGACTCTTGAGAGTTGTGAGAGTTATCTTTATCACTTGAATAACCATTCAAGTAACAAATCAACGTAACCTACCTGATAGGATAGATAGATTCATTAGATGACATGCAAATAATTCATCGAGGACAAGCATACCCATTTTTGATCCAGCATATTACGATTTAGTGTATCCAAGCTAAGAGTTTCCTCTCCTGCTCATAGACATTCTGTGAGAAGAAAAGAGGTTGTTCAGTTTAATGATTAAACCAATATTGTTTGTATCAATTATTGTATCCTTTACAAATTTATTTCATTTTGCTTATCAGGTTTTACATTTGGAGACCCACATATTCGAACTCTTGATGGTCATACATACACTTTCAATGGAATTGGTGATTACATTTTGTTTACTGTAAAGAACAGCTCCGAATTCATCATACACTCACGTATGAGCAAGGCTAGAGTGAATTCAAATTCATCAATAACAGCCTCGAGAGCTACTGTCTTTTCTGGATTTGCAATGAAGACTGACCAAGGAGCTTTGGTTGAATTCTACTTAAACGTAACAAGTAAGTGCATCTATAAAAAATGTTTCTCCTGAGTACCCATTCACTGAACTTGTAAAGATAAAAAGCTAGGTTGGCTGAACAGCTTGTAGGTAAAGGTTCCGACTTATTTCTTGGCCCGCGAACCTCTCAGCTCCTAGGTTCGTTAACCTATGCCTCAGCTACTCGCCCACGCCACCGCTGTGAGAAGAAGGCTTATACTACTAAAGGTTGATAAGGTTATGTATATATAGATATATTTGTTTAATACCAGTAATGCTTTCTCTTTCTAGCTGGTGCAGTCAATTTATTGGTAAACAAAAACAGCTATTCGACAAGTTTCTTCAGCTCGACTCAATCAATCAATGATACTGATATCACTTGGAGCACAGGGAATACAACCCAGCTGTCCGTGTTTTATGAGTCAGGAGTGGGTGCTGTCATAAGTGTATTTGAAAGCCAGCTCAGTATTCAAGTGACGTCATCATCTTCATTTGTCAATAACACGCTTGGTTTGCTTGGTGTGAATAACAATGATATCAATGATGATTTTACAAGGCCAGATGGATCAATTATACCAATCAATTCGTCACAAGAACAAATTTATTATCAATTTGGAAAACTTTGTAAGTTTTTACTTTTCCAATGTGAAGCTTCCATTACACATATCAGACGTTTTTGCTAAATGAAATGTCTTTGAATCCGAAACGCAGATTAAGGAATCAGTCTTACTCATAGTATTTGCTTAGTCGTATACTAATCAGAGCTACTTTTTTGTGGTAAGAATTGCATGCACATTTTCCTGTTTCAGACGCAAACTAATGATAACAGAGACTTTTCATATGTTGTTTGGCCGTAGTAACACAGTATTGTGATTCTGGTTTGCTATGAAGGCTGTTTGTAATGTCATATGTATTTTTGTTAAGCGTCATCAATTTTTGAAAAAAATGCATGCAAAATATGATAAATTACCCAGACCATTGCAATATTTATTTATTGTTGTATGGTTTTTGTTCAATGCAAGCAGAGCTATTGATTGACGCATCAAGGCTATGCTATAATTGCCTTTTCAAAATTTGTTAAGCTGGCTAATCATTTGCCTAAAGTCGATTACATAGGTCAGAATCCGTACGTGGTATTTTGCTCTGTTTAGTCATACTTTTATCAACCAGACAGAGTTTCATATAAGATGCTTATTTTTTGCCAAATTTTAGGGAATGTAACTGGGAGTGCCTCATTGTTCTCCATTGTGGATCTCGACTACAATGCATCGTTTGTGCCACTGTTCTACGACAACCTAGACACATTGTTTGGAAATGATACGGAACTGAGGCAGAAGGCAATTGCACTTTGTGGTTCCAATAACTTTCAGTGCATGTTTGATTATGTTTTAACATCTGATAGTCAGCAAGTTCAAGAGTCACAAACGTCCCTGTCAACTTTTGAAACCGAACAGAAACAGCTACGTAAGTACAATGTTTTTTATTACTGAATTTAAATTTTGATCAGCTGACGTCTTGTTCTGCCTTCCTAGCCCTATCTGAACTTTTAGGACCCTGGGACAAGAAACATCGCGTTATTGGTTAAATCTGACTATCGGTTTCTAAAAAGAGCTATAATTTGCAAGGAAGCATGAAGATGTTTCAAAAATATCTTTAAAGAATGATTGATGAAAATGCAGTGGAAAACCACTTGCTTTACGTTAACTCCTCGTCCCCCCCCCCCTCCTTTTAAACAGATAATCAGTCAAATTAATTTTGGAGAAATGTACTAAAGAACCCAAATTGAAAATCATTGGATCTAACTAATGGCTGAACTCAAAACTAAAAAGTAATTATCAACTATTTTGAAAAGCAAAGTTATTACGTTTTTATAAGGACAGAGCAAGTTCAAAGCTAGAATAAGTTCCCTTAAATATTAAAATATAAAAGGAATACCCACGGCGAAATAGTCTTGGTAATCCGGCAGTACTGGCGCCTTTATCTTGCTGAAATCGTATGTTTCCTTTAGCGTACCATCCACTAATAAGTCATTTTGGGACTACCAATAATGGTTAGATTAGTTTTCACGGAAGAGCTAGTTGGTATATCAATGAAATTATGTGACAAAACCGGCAATGAGAAAGGCAGTGATTGAATTATTGGTAGTTTAAATTCGCAATCAAAAATCTATGAAATCCTTTAATCATTTCATTTCATCAGATATTTTCATGAACAACTAATCGACCATTTTTTTCTAATTTTTGCGAAAACCCTATGATTGGAGTATTTATAAAAGGCCAGCCTGACTCGCTGATGTTTCGGCACCGATGCCCAAATTAAGAAGCAAGGGAATCGAAACGTATTGCAAGACAAAACAAGTTGTTATCTTGCAATTCTGCATGATACTGTTATACTGAATTTTGCTGGATCGTATTTTTATCAAGCTTTGTTTTCCAAACACATCTCCTTCATCAAGGTTTGTTATTTTAACCAACCCTTTTTCATCTCTTTGCTTTCAGGTACATTCCCACCTACAGTTCAAGGCCCAGCTACTCTTAATGTAACATTTAACACAATGTACAGTTTCCAAATATTGGCTTCAAGCAACACATCAGCAAATCTAACATACTCAATAGAAACGAATGGAACAAGTTTAAGCGTCGATCCAAGCAAAGGCAATGTAACTTGGTTTGTCAACAGCACTGATTTCCGTTTGAAATACATCGTGACTGATTCAAATAATAACTCAGCATCATTGTCTCCTACTGTTACTTTATGCTATTGTCTCAACGGTGGAACTTGCAATCCTGCCGTGGCTAATAGTTTATTTGAATCTGCTAACAATCTGTTAGTTTATGGTGAATGTACATGCTCATCTGGTTTTACGGGTGCTTTCTGCCAGAATTCAATCAGCTATTGTACTCAAGATCCATGTTTTGAAGGAGTTAATTGTACAAATAATGTTACAACCCAGTCAGCTGTATGTGATCCTTGCCCAACTGGATACACCGGAGATGGGCGAAAATGCTTCGGTGTGTATATGCCTTCTTTTTCTCCCTTATGAATCCGAAAATTATTGCAAAATGTTTGGGGCTTTTCATCTCACTAAATCATGCACAGATGAAAAAAATGCGTCAAATAGTATCCGTAATTATTAAGGAAGCTCCATAACTCAAACTGATTCTCATTCACGTCCTTTAAACGACCCTGATCTTGAGTTTGGCCCCTTTAATTGAACTTGATCTCTAACCTTAGCCCTGACCCTGAACCATGGTTCTAACCCTTACTAAACCCAAATTTTAGTTGATTCTCCTTCTACTTTGTATTATAACCGGTCATATATGATATACTATTTTTCTTGATTGGTAACGCTATTTTTTTTGCTCCTGGACGTTGATCATAATCTCTTAAACGCTTATTTATTACTTTTTGAAGTTGAATAGAATATTCTGCCTCATAACTTTACTCATTTCTTGTTTTAGACTTTGATGAATGTGTGAACAAGACAGATGAATGTAATCAAATATGCACAAACTTTCTCGGTGGCTACAACTGTTCTTGTTATTCTGGTTATATGTTGCAAAACAAGACATATTGTGCTGATATTGATGAATGTACATTAAACACACATAATTGCAGCTCATTGGCTACTTGTACCAATACACCTGGACTTTTTAATTGTACTTGTAATGCTGGATTCACTGGAAATGGAACATTTTGCCAAGGTAATACTGCTGCTATTTGCTCTGCCATGCTATGCTTTATGTTTTCTATGCTCTGCATTGCTAAGGTAAGCTTTAGCGACTTGCAGCAGAAACCAACTTTAGTAAGCCAATAAACAGCTAACCTGACATATTATCGACATATTATACTTATATTATCGACCCCTGACAATTACAATAAGATATTATTATATTATCGACCCGTGACAAATCAAGCGAAAGGTGAAATTTTTAAGTAGAAACGCGGCAAGAAATTATATCACAAATAGAGAAGTAGGCGCATTGTGGAGTAAATTAATTGATTCATGGCAATATTAGAATCATAAGAATAATAATTTGCAATAATCAATCGATAACCTCTATTCAGCCATGACACTCTCGATGATGGTAAAAAGGCTGCAAACAGCAGATCTGCTCCATATATTCGGCAAATGCTTGCGACAACGACATGATACAAGATTTTAACACAACGACAAATGCACAGCAAAACCAGGAAATGAAACAATATATATGGGGTTATTTTTCGCTATCAAGTAAAAGGCCTCTTTGAGTGCTTTAAATTGAAAACATGTACTGTTCAGGGTTCTGTCCGAATTATCACTTCCATTTTCCTGATTTCAAATAAGTATTGTTTTCAAAAAGAGACAAGCTCTTACTCCAAACAATAATCAAATCATTTTGATCTAAGATTAAGAATAAGTTGGCTGCAAATTAAAAAAACAAATGCAAATTTAATGGAAGTGTAACATGATTACCAGCCACCAAAGCCATGACCATATTATCATTATTGCGCTATTTTGATATACAGATCGCTGGCTGACTTATAAAGGGGATGAAATGGTAGTGATAGTAGTTATAAAGAACCTTTGTTATTGTTTTCACAGACATCAATGAGTGCCTATCACCAAGTACAAATGCTTGTGAACAACTTTGCAACAATACTTTTGGTGGTTACAATTGTTCCTGTAGAAGTGGTTACAACATTTTGAATGCAACACATTGCCAAGATATAAATGAATGCGCATCAAAATACACCAACAACTGCCAACAGATCTGCAACAATAACATCGGTAGTTATTCATGTTCTTGTAGAGCTGGTTACCAAGCATTGAATGCAACACATTGTACAGATATTGATGAATGTGCCTCAAACAGCACCAACAGTTGCCAACAACTTTGTAGCAACACAGTTGGAAGTTACAGTTGTTCATGTAGACAAGGCTACAACCAAGTGAATGCAACACATTGCACGGATATTGATGAATGCGCATCAAATAACACCAACAACTGCAAACAGATTTGCAACAATAACATCGGTAGTTATTCATGTTCTTGTAGAGCTGGTTACCAAGCATTGAATGCAACACATTGTACAGATATTGATGAATGTGCCTCAAACAGCACCAACAGTTGCCAACAACTTTGCAACAATACTTTTGGTGGTTACAATTGTTCCTGTAGAAGTGGTTACAACATTTTGAATGCAACACATTGCCAAGATATAAATGAATGCGCATCAAAATACACCAACAACTGCCAACAGATCTGCAACAATAACATCGGTAGTTATTCATGTTCTTGTAGAGCTGGTTACCAAGCATTGAATGCAACACATTGTACAGATATTGATGAATGTGCCTCAAACAGCACCAACAGTTGCCAACAACTTTGTAGCAACACAGTTGGAAGTTACAGTTGTTCATGTAGACAAGGCTACAACCAAGTGAATGCAACACATTGCACGGATATTGATGAATGCGCATCAAATAACACCAACAACTGCCAACAGATCTGCAACAATAACATCGGTAGTTATTCATGTTCTTGTAGAGCTGGTTACCAAGCATTGAATGCAACACATTGTACAGATATTGATGAATGTGCCTCAAACAGCACCAACAGTTGCCAACAACTTTGCAGCAACACCATTGGAAGTTATGGTTGCTCATGTAGACAAGGCTACAACCAAATAAATGCAACACATTGCATGGATATTGATGAATGCGCATCAAATAGCACCAACAACTGCCAACAACTTTGCAGCAACACCATTGGAAGTTATAGTTGCTCATGTAGACAAGGCTACAACCAAGTAAATGCAACACATTGCATGGATATTGATGAATGCGCATCAAATAGCACCAACAGCTGCCAACAGATCTGCAACAATAACATCGGTAGTTATTCATGTTCTTGTAGAGCTGGTTACCAAGCATTGAATGCAACACATTGTACAGATATTGATGAATGTGCCACAAACAGCACCAACAGTTGCCAACAACTTTGCAGCAACACCATTGGAAGTTATAGTTGCTCATGTAGACAAGGCTACAACCAAGTAAATGCAACACATTGCATGGATATTGATGAATGCGCATCAAATAGCACCAACAGCTGCCAACAGATCTGCAACAATAACATCGGTAGTTATTCATGTTCTTGTAGAGCTGGTTACCAAGCATTGAATGCAACACATTGTACAGATATTGATGAATGTGCCACAAACAGCACCAACAGTTGCCAACAACTTTGCAGCAACACCATTGGAAGTTATAGTTGCTCATGTAGACAAGGCTACAACCAAGTAAATGCAACACATTGCATGGATATTGATGAATGCGCATCAAATAGCACCAACAGCTGCCAACAGATCTGCAACAATAACATCGGTAGTTATTCATGTTCTTGTAGAGCTGGTTACCAAGCATTGAATGCAACACATTGTACAGATATTGATGAATGTGCCTCTAACAGCACCAACAGTTGCCAACAACTTTGCAGCAACACAGTTGGAAGTTATAGTTGTTCTTGCTTAGCAGGATACACATTATCACAATCAACTCTTTGCTTGGATAATGATGAATGTGCCAATGGTACTCATAGCTGTCACTCAAATGCAACTTGTAGCAATGTTCCTGGGTCATTTTCATGTAGATGTAAAACTGGATTTTCTGGTGATGGATTCAATTGTACAGGTATGTTCACCTGCTTTCTTTCTACAAAATAAGATTTTTAAATTTTGTTGAGATTTTGATCCCTCTATTGAAAATCTGTGAATCTTTTCTCATTTACTGAAAAAAAAACTCTGCATTTTAGATATTAATGAATGTGAGCCACATAATGCCGATTGCCATGCCAATGCAACATGTTCAAATACAATCGGTTCGTATCTTTGCTCCTGTATATCTGGATTCAGTGGAGATGGAAAAACTAATTGTGCTAGTAAGTATTGATAATTATGCTTAATATTTTGATTTTATCAAAAGGTTTTGAACGACGCCTTATGAAAGATTATGTTGTCTGCATTTTAATTTACCGTTATTGAATCAAACAACTTACAATTTTCTGTTCTTTTCAGATGATACCATTTGTGCCTCACTTGGTGGATGCCATGCTAATGCTGTATGCTTCAACGATAATGGAAATTATTCATGTCGATGTAATTCTGGCTATGCAGGCAATGGAACAGTTTGTACTGGTAAGTTCTTTGTTCCATAGCCAATGCCAAACCTTAAGGTGTATATAATAGAAAAAAGTCGAAGAAACAATGCGATGTTTTCTTTAGTCTATCTCATCCTTTTGGTGTAAGAAGGCAAAGGATCTCTTTAGTCACAAGTCATCAAGGAACAACAGTCATCACCACTAAAATGCATAGATTCTGATCATCTCATATTCCACACAATGATTTATTCACGTCAGAAGCAAGTCAGCCTTGATAGATTTTAAAGCAAAAAAGGCTGCTTCATCAATAATCAGATATTCCACATTTTCATATATTTTTCTTTGCACTAGATAAACTCAATTATCTTTGTTCTCCTATTTTTGTCTCTAAGAACCTTGCTTCCTTTTCTAACCTACTTGAAATATTTGTGGTTTTTCATGTGATCTACTGCCGTTCATCATACATTTTCAAATACCACGGAATCCGTCAAATTCATTTCCACATTAATCCTCTGTTGACCTTGTTTCTACAAACATTTCAAATTCCTCACAGTAGATATAAGAATCATCAGAGTTTATTTCGAAAATTTTTCTTGCTACCCTTCCTTTTTTCAAATTCTGAAGTTTGCTAATACCAACCTCTTTTATTTCGTCCTTTCTCACTATAGATGCAACAGAAACTCCGTGAAACAAAATCTACTTTATACTACTTCTCAAAAACATAAAAGTTGCTCTCTTTTTAAAATCATTTTTACATATTATTCTACAGAAATCAACGAGTGCTCATCCGGTCAACATTTATGCCATCAAAATGCATCTTGTGCAAATACCGCTGGATCATATACTTGTTCTTGTGTGACTGGGTATGTAGGCAATGGAACATATTGCGCAGACCTCAATGAATGTGCAACTGGACAACATTCATGCCATTCAAGTGCAGCATGTTCAAACAACGTTGGATCATATTCATGTCAATGCAACAATGGATATAGTGGAAATGGAACTGTGTGTACAGACATCAATGAATGTACAACAGGACAACATTCATGCCATTCAAATGCAACATGTTCAAATAGTGTTGGATCATATTCATGTCAATGCAACAATGGATTTAGTGGAAATGGAACTGTTTGTACAGACATTAATGAGTGTACAACAGGACAACATTCATGCCATTCAAATGGAAGATGTTTAAACAATGTTGGATCATATTCATGTCAATGCAACAGTGGATTTAGTGGAAATGGAACTGTTTGTGCCGACATCAATGAATGTACAACAGGACAACATTCATGCCATTCAAATGCAACATGTTCAAACAATGTTGGATCATATTCATGTCAATGCAAAATCGGTTTTAGTGGAAATGGAACTGTTTGTACAGACATCAATGAATGTACAACAGGACAACATTCATGCCATTCAAATGCAACATGTTCAAATAGTGTTGGATCATATTCATGTCAATGCAACAATGGATTTAGTGGAAATGGAACTGTTTGTACAGACATTAATGAGTGTACAACAGGACAACATTCATGCCATTCAAATGGAAGATGTTTAAACAATGTTGGATCATATTCATGTCAATGCAACAGTGGATTTAGTGGAAATGGAACTGTTTGTGCCGACATCAATGAATGTACAACAGGACAACATTCATGCCATTCAAATGCAACATGTTCAAACAATGTTGGATCATATTCATGTCAATGCAAAATCGGTTTTAGTGGAAATGGAACTGTTTGTACAGACATCAATGAATGTACAACAGGACAACATTCATGCCATTCAAATGCAACATGTTCAAATAGTGTTGGATCATATTCATGTCAATGCAACAATGGATTTAGTGGAAATGGAACTGTTTGTGCCGACATCAATGAATGTACAACAGGACAACATTCATGCCATTCAAATGCAACATGTTCAAACAATGTTGGATCATATTCATGTCAATGCAAAATCGGTTTTAGTGGAAATGGAACTGTTTGTACAGACATCAATGAATGTACAACAGGACAACATTCATGCCATTCAAATGCAACATGTTCAAATAGTGTTGGATCATATTCATGTCAATGCAACAATGGATTTAGTGGAAATGGAACTGTTTGTACAGACATTAATGAGTGTACAACAGGACAACATTCATGCCATTCAAATGGAAGATGTTTAAACAATGTTGGATCATATTCATGTCAATGCAACAGTGGATTTAGTGGAAATGGAACTGTTTGTGCCGACATCAATGAATGTACAACAGGACAACATTCATGCCATTCAAATGCAACATGTTCAAACAATGTTGGATCATATTCATGTCAATGCAAAATCGGTTTTAGTGGAAATGGAACTGTTTGTACAGACATCAATGAATGTACAACAGGACAACATTCATGCCATTCAAATGCAACATGTTCAAATAGTGTTGGATCATATTCATGTCAATGCAACAATGGATTTAGTGGAAATGGAACTGTTTGTGCCGACATCAATGAATGTACAACAGGACAACATTCATGCCATTCAAATGCAACATGTTCAAACAATGTTGGATCATTTTCATGTCAATGCAAAAGTGGATTTATTGGAAATGGAACTGTTTGTGCCGACATCAATGAATGTACAACAGGACAACATTCATGCCATTCAAATGCAATATGTTCAAACAATGCTGGATCATATTCGTGTCAATGCAAAATCGGATTTAGTGGAAATGGAACTGTTTGCACAGACATCAATGAATGCACAACAGGACAACATTCATGCCATTCAAATGCAACATGTTCAAACAATGTTGCATCATATTCGTGTCAATGCAAAAACGGTTTTAGTGGAAATGGAACTGTTTGCACCGACATCAATGAATGCACAACAGGACAACATTCATGCCATTCAAATGCAACATGTTCAAACAATGCTGGATCATATTCATGTCAATGCAAAAACGGTTTTAGTGGAAATGGAACTGTTTGTGCCGACATCAATGAATGTACAACAGGACAACATTCATGCCATTCAAATGCAACATGTTCAAACAATGTTGGATCATTTTCATGTCAATGCAAAAGTGGATTTATTGGAAATGGAACTGTTTGTGCCGACATCAATGAATGTACAACAGGACAACATTCATGCCATTCAAATGCAACATGTTCAAACAATGTTGGATCATATTCATGTCAATGCAAAATCGGTTTTAGTGGAAATGGAACAGTTTGTACAGACATTAATGAGTGTACAACAGGACAACATTCATGCCATTCAAATGCAACATGTTCAAACAATGTTGGATCATATTCATGTCAATGCAAAATCGGTTTTAGTGGAAATGGAACTGTTTGTACAGACATTAATGAGTGTACAACAGGACAACATTCATGCCATTCAAATGCAACATGTTCAAACAATGCTGGATCATATTCGTGTCAATGCAAAATCGGATTTAGTGGAAATGGAACTGTTTGCACAGACATCAATGAATGCACAACAGGACAACATTCATGCCATTCAAATGCAACATGTTCAAACAATGTTGCATCATATTCGTGTCAATGCAAAAACGGTTTTAGTGGAAATGGAACTGTTTGCACCGACATCAATGAATGCACAACAGGACAACATTCATGCCATTCAAATGCAACATGTTCAAACAATGCTGGATCATATTCATGTCAATGCAAAAACGGTTTTAGTGGAAATGGAACTGTTTGTGCCGACATCAATGAATGTACAACAGGACAACATTCATGCCATTCAAATGCAACATGTTCAAACAATGTTGGATCATTTTCATGTCAATGCAAAAGTGGATTTATTGGAAATGGAACTGTTTGTGCCGACATCAATGAATGTACAACAGGACAACATTCATGCCATTCAAATGCAACATGTTCAAACAATGTTGGATCATATTCATGTCAATGCAAAATCGGTTTTAGTGGAAATGGAACAGTTTGTACAGACATTAATGAGTGTACAACAGGACAACATTCATGCCATTCAAATGCAACATGTTCAAACAATGTTGGATCATATTCATGTCAATGCAAAATCGGTTTTAGTGGAAATGGAACTGTTTGTACAGACATTAATGAGTGTACAACAGGACAACATTCATGCCATTCAAATGCAACATGTTCAAACAATGCTGCATCATATTCATGTCAATGCAACAGTGGATTTAGTGGAAATGGAACTGTTTGTGCCGACATCAATGAATGTACAACAGGACAACATTCATGCCATTCAAATGCAACATGTTCAAACAATGTTGGATCATATTCATGTCAATGCAACAGTGGATTTATTGGAAATGGAACTGTTTGTGCCGACATCAATGAATGTACAACAGGACAACATTCATGCCATTCAAATGCAACATGTTCAAACAATGTTGGATCATATTCATGTCAATGCAACAGTGGATTTAGTGGAAATGGAACTGTTTGTGCCGACATCAATGAGTGTACAACAGGACAACATTCATGCCATTCAAATGCAACATGTTCAAACAATGCTGGATCATATTCGTGTCAATGCAAAATCGGATTTAGTGGAAATGGAACTGTTTGCACAGACATCAATGAATGCACAACAGGACAACATTCATGCCATTCAAATGCAACATGTTCAAACAATGTTGGATCATATTCGTGTCAATGCAAAAACGGTTTTAGTGGAAATGGAACTGTTTGCACCGACATCAATGAATGCACAACAGGACAACATTCATGCCATTCAAATGCAACATGTTCAAACAATGCTGGATCATATTCATGTCAATGCAAAAACGGTTTTAGTGGAAATGGAACTGTTTGTGCCGACATCAATGAATGTACAACAGGACAACATTCATGCCATTCAAATGCAACATGTTCAAACAATGTTGGATCATTTTCATGTCAATGCAAAAGTGGATTTATTGGAAATGGAACTGTTTGTGCCGACATCAATGAATGTACAACAGGACAACATTCATGCCATTCAAATGCAACATGTTCAAACAATGTTGGATCATATTCATGTCAATGCAAAATCGGTTTTAGTGGAAATGGAACTGTTTGTACAGACATTAATGAGTGTACAACAGGACAACATTCATGCCATTCAAATGCAACATGTTCAAACAATGCTGCATCATATTCATGTCAATGCAACAGTGGATTTAGTGGAAATGGAACTGTTTGTGCCGACATCAATGAATGTACAACAGGACAACATTCATGCCATTCAAATGCAACATGTTCAAACAATGTTGGATCATATTCATGTCAATGCAACAGTGGATTTATTGGAAATGGAACTGTTTGTGCCGACATCAATGAATGTACAACAGGACAACATTCATGCCATTCAAATGCAACATGTTCAAACAATGTTGGATCATATTCATGTCAATGCAACAGTGGATTTAGTGGAAATGGAACAGTTTGTGCCGACATCAATGAGTGTACAACAGGACAACATTCATGCCATTCAAATGCAACATGTTCAACCAATGTTGGATCATATTCTTGTCAATGCAAAATCGGATTTAGTGGAAATGGAACTGTTTGTATCGACATCAATGAATGTACAACAGGACAACATTCATGCCATTCAAATGCAACATGTTCAAACAACATTGGATCATATTTATGTCAATGCAACAATGGATTTAGTGGAAATGGAACTGTTTGTACCGACATCAATGAATGTCCAACAGGACAACATTCATGCCATTCAAATGCAACATGTTCAAACAATGTTGGATCATATTCGTGTCAATGCAAAATCGGATTTAGTGGAAATGGAACTGTTTGCACAGACATCAATGAATGCACAACAGGACAACATTCATGCCATTCAAATGCAACATGTTCAAACAATGCTGGATCATATTCATGTCAATGCAAAAACGGTTTTAGTGGAAATGGAACTGTTTGTACCGACATCAATGAATGTACAATAGGACACCATTCATGCCATTCAAATGCAACATGTTCAAACAATGTTGGATCATATTCGTGTCAATGCAAAAACGGTTTTAGTGGAAATGGAACTGTTTGTAGCGACATCAATGAATGTACAACAGGACACCATTCATGCCATTCAAATGCAACATGTTCAAACAATGTTGGATCATATTCATGTCAATGCAAAATCGGTTTTAGTGGAAATGGAACTGTTTGTACAGACATTAATGAGTGTACAACAGGACAACACTCATGCCATTCAAATGCAACATGTTCAAACAATGCTGGATCATATTCATGTCAATGCAAAATCGGTTTTAGTGGAAATGGAACTGTTTGTACAGACATTAATGAGTGTTCAACAGGACAACATTCATGCAATTCAAATGCAACATGTTCAAACAATGTTGGATCATATTCATGTCAATGCAACAATGGATTTAGTGGAAATGGAACTGTTTGTACAGACATTAATGAGTGTACAACAGGACAACATTCGTGTCATTCAAATGCAACATGTTCAAACAATGCTGGATCATATTCGTGTCAATGCAAAATCGGATTTAGTGGAAATGGAACTGTTTGTACCGACATCAATGAATGTACATTGGGACACCATTCATGCCATTCAAATGCGACATGTTCAAACAATGCTGGATCATATTCATGTCAATGCAAAATCGGTTTTAGTGGAAATGGAACTGTTTGTACAGACATTAATGAGTGTGCAACAGGACAACATTCATGCCATTCAAATGCAACATGTTCAAACAATGTTGGATCATATTCATGTCAATGCAAAAATGGTTTTAGTGGAAATGGAACTGTTTGTTCCGACATCAATGAATGTACAACAGGACAACACTCATGCCATTCAAATGCAACATGTTCAAACAATGTTGGATCATATTCATGTCAATGTAAAATCGGTTTTAGTGGAAATGGAACTGTTTGTACAGACATTAATGAGTGTACAACAGGACAACACTCATGCCATTCAAATGCAACATGTTCAAGCAATGTTGGATCATATTCATGTCAATGCAAAATCGGTTTTAGTGGAAATGGAACTGTTTGTGCAGACATTAATGAGTGTACAACAAGACAACATTCATGCCATTCAAATGCAACATGTTCAAACAATGTTGGATCATATTCATGTCAATGCAAAAACGGTTTTAGTGGAAATGGAACTGTTTGTAGCGACATCAATGAATGTACAACAGGACAACATTCATGCCATTCAAATGCAACATGTTCAAACAATGTTGGATCATATTCATGTCAATGCAACAATGGATTTAGTGGAAATGGAACTGTTTGTACAGACATTAATGAGTGTACAACAGGACAACATTCATGCCATTCAAATGCAACATGTTCAAACATTGTTGGATCATTTTCATGTCAATGCAACAATGGATTTAGTGGAAATGGAACTGTTTGTACAGACATTAATGAGTGTACGACAGGACAACATTCATGCCATTCAAATGCAACATGTTCAAACAATGTTGGATCATATTTATGTCAATGCAAAATCGGTTTTAGTGGAAATGGAACTATTTGCACAGACATCAATGAATGCACAACAGGACGACATTTATGCCATTCAAATGCAACATGTTCAAACAATGTTGGATCATATTCATGTCAATGCAAAATCGGATTTAGTGGAAATGGATCTGTTTGTACCGACATCAATGAATGTACAACAGGACAACATTCATGCCATTCAAATGCGACATGTTCAAACAATGTTGGATCATTTTCATGTCAATGCAACAATGGATTTGGTGGAAATGGAACTGTTTGTAGCGACATCAATGAATGTACAACAGGACAACATTCATGCCATTCAAATGCAACATGTTCAAACAATGTTGGATCATTTTCATGTCAATGCAACAGTGGTTTTAGTGGAAATGGAACTGTTTGTACCGATATCAATGAGTGTACATCAGGACAACATTCATGCCATTCAAATGGAACATGTTCAAACAATGTTGGATCATTTTCATGTCAATGCAACAATGGATTTAGTGGAAATGGAACTGTTTGTAGCGACATCAATGAATGTACAACAGAACAACATTCATGCCATTCAAGTGCAATATGTTCAAACAATGTTGGATCATATTCCTGTCAATGCAAAAACGGTTTTATTGGAAATGGAACTGTTTGTGCCGACATCAATGAATGTACAACAGGACAACATTCATGCCATTCAAATGCAACATGTTCAAACAATGCTGGATCATATTCATGTCAATGCAACAGTGGATTTAGTGGAAATGGAACTGTTTGTACCGACATCAATGAATGTACGTCAGGACAACATTCATGCCATTCAAATGGAAGATGTTTAAACAATGTTGGATCATTTTCATGTCAATGCAACAATGGATTTAGTGGAAATGGAACTGTTTGTACCGACATCAATGAGTGTACATCAGGACAACATTCATGCCATTCAAATGCAACATGTTCAAACAATGCTGGATCATATTCATGTCAATGCAAAAACGGTTTTAGTGGAAATGGAACTTTTTGTGCTGACATCATTGAATGTACAACAGGACAACATCCATGCCATTCAAATGCGACATGTTCAAACAATGTTGGATCATTTTCATGTCAATGCAAAAACGGTTTTAGTGGAAATGGAACTGTTTGTGCCGACATCAATGAATGTATAACAGGACAACATTCATGCCATTCAAATGCGACATGTTCAAACAATGTTGGATCATTTTCATGTCAATGCAAAAACGGTTTTAGTGGCAATGGAACTGTTTGTAGCGACATCAATGAATGTACAACAGGACAACACTCGTGCCATTCAAATGCAGCATGTTCAAACAATGTTGGGTCATATTCATGCCAATGCAACAATGGATTTAGTGGAAATGGGAGCTTTTGTACAGGTTGGTGGCGGTATTTTTTTAACGTATTGCACTTTTGTGTTATTTGCCTCATATTTTTGAGACAATTTTGCTGTTTTTGATGTTTTGTTTTAGTTTTCATTTTGTCTTGTTTTACGAAGTAGAAATGAACACAATTCTTTTTCTTTAGATATCTCAACGCCAGTCACAACACCCAAGCCAGGTTAGTACACATTGAAAGGAGTTAGCGCTTCTAGTTTCATTTAGTATTAAATTATAACCAAGATGTAATTTTTGTAGGATTAATCATTCGTGTGCTAATAATTAATTTGAAGTAGATCATTGAATATTTGCTAAAGAGGATCTCTGACAGATATATTGTGCAGCATTTTGTATTAGGTTTAATGTATTTGATGTTAGGTTTTTCCAGTTTGTAGTCATTACACTTTCGATTTCTTTTAGGTGTATGCCAAGGAAATCCTTGCAAAAATAGAGGAACATGTCAGTTGGTAAATGGAAAACCAAAGTGCACATGTCCAAATGGATTAACTGGTGCAACATGTGAAACAAGTACGTTTTATTGTTTCTTCTTATTACAGAAACATGTTTTCTCTTTAAGTTCAGAATCATGCAACAAAAACTGCCGATAAATCTTGCTCGCGCTATTTGACTCGAGTTTTACTTGTATAAGGACTGTGTCAACTTAGAATATAAGTAACTACCCTGCTCAATTATCCCGCTTCTAAAAACAAAGGAAAAACATAGAGAAAGTAGACAGAAGCAGGAATGGATCATTTTACCATCTGCTATGAACAATGATTATGTTGCGAGGTCTTAATAATGAGTTTTTTAGCTGTAGATCCGTTTAATCTTATTTTTGTTTTGCCAAACAATGTTTTTATTTTTAATTGGTAAAACTGCATTGGACTATAAAGCACAACTAAGATCAACAAGGACTGACTGAATTTTTATTGCGTTTTCAAATTAGTTAATTCATCTCTGTGTCGAAACTAGCCAATAATTGATTTCCCTGTTACTCAATGTTTTCTAAACCAACTTCAATAAAAATTTCATTTTTTATCAAGTTTGCTTTTCATCAGTTGTTGATCTTCAATCTTGTGCTATCTTCTTTTTCAAAAATGCCGTATTTTACCTTATGATATTCATCCTAACAATTGCTTTTGTTTTACGCAATTAATTTACAAATTAATCGCCTACGACTTTCATCATGTCTTTATCAGAACTGATTACGCTGGCTGGTAATGCTACTGTTTCATCGATAAGTGTTAATGGACAACCAGTTAATTTGACATCTCAGCAAACTAAAAATGATTTGAATGATAAAAACTCACAGCTTTACAAAGACTTGGTCAACTTGATTCAGCCTGAGGTATGTTTCTGCTTTTATTCACATCGAACATACAGCCCAAACACATTCAAATGGTTTCAATGTATTGGCAGAAATTATAAGTAACGCACTCTGATATATCTTTAATATTTTCATTGCATTGTTTTCAGCTATTCAAAAAGTTTAAATCTGTTCGGGAGAATGTGGCTGACGTAAAAGTTACTGGTTTCAGGTAGGAACAATTACCATAGAGTTATTAATTAATTTTGAAAAATATTAAGTGACTGTTAAAACATGATTTTTGAATGAATAATAGTATAAAATAAGGAAAGGTGGAGTGAAGAATAAGTAAGTGCGAAGGAAACTAAGAAAAGTGAGATTTAGAAAGAGATGCCAGTGAGTAAGATTAATTTGGTACGAAAATGTGAGGAGAAGAGAAGAAGGCATTGTTTGTAAGAAAGATTAAACATATTTGTTCTGGGAATCGTAAGGTAGGAAGACCTGCAAGAAGTTGGAAGGACAGTATAAAAGAAGGCATGTGTGCAGTTTCATGCCACATTTCACATTGGCAAAAGCAGTAGGGGGGTCAGTTTAGACGCCCCAACCATGCGGTAGGTTGTACTGGGTTACCATTGTTACCAATCACAGGTCAACTGGGCTGAGCAAATGGAATCTCGCCAGACATTTCGTTTCCAAATAAGCCTCTTCTATTTGCCAGTCACATGCTTCAGCCATCATCTCATTTCGACGTATAATCCTTTCACCGCCTCTCCAGAGCATTTCACAAACATCGTTATGTTTACTTACTTTGTGATAATGTTTAATCTTTATTGAGAATACAGCGATTTGCTTTGACGAAAATATCCAATTTTGCTAAATGCAGATGTTGTTGTACCTGCTTAGAAAACCGTATGCGGCACTAACAACGTCTTTAAATCGATTAGCAAATGTTACACATTTAATAAGGTAGCTTGATGAAATGAGGCTTTAATATTATTTATATGGCTTTTTAGGATTGGAAGTTTGATCATCGATTTTGAGGTAACAATGGACAAACAGTTAAACGAGACACTTCCACAATTAGAAGCCGTTTTCCATGTAGCTATTAATGGTTCACTACTTGGCAACGTTGCAGATGTTAAACTGACAGGTTTGTTTTGCTTCATTTGAGGGTGTGTATGATGTAGCCACATATCTCATTCCAGACATTATCATCATCATCATCATCATCAATCATCGTCATCATCATCATTATCAATCATCATCATCAATCATCATCATCATCATTATCATTCATCATCATCATCATCATCAATCATCATCATCATCATCATTATCAATCATCATCATCAATCATCATCATCATCATTATCATTCATCATCATCATCATCATCATCAATCATCATCATCATCATCATCAATCATCATCATCATCAATCATCATCGTCATCATCATCATCATCATCGTCATCATCATCATCATCATCATCAATCATCATCATCATTATCATTCATCATCATCATCATCATCAATCATCATCATCATCATCATTATCATTCATCATCATCATCATCATCAATCATCATCATCATCAATCATCATCATCATC